>LOJH01009228.1:0-27100 GCA_001685095.1 Ellobius talpinus
CTCTCTCTCTGAGACAGGGTTTCTCTGTGTAGTTTTGGAGCCTGTCCTTGAACTTGCTCTGTAGACCAGGTTGGCCTTGAATTCACAGAGATCTGCCTACCTCTGCCTCCCAAGTGCTAGGATTAAAGGTGTGCGCCACCACCATGCAGCCTAGTTCTAATTTTTCAACTCAGTAACCAGGGGTAGCACTGCCCACTCCAGCTTGCTGTGGGAATGGAGTGAGGCAGAGCATAGACTGCAAGAGTGCTAGTATCAGTGCTCTCACTTTTGTGTGAGCTGCCTGTGGCCTAGCAGGACAGTTATATCCAGGAGGCTCCAGGCCTGGCTACTAGGCTTTGGCAAGGATTTAATTTGAAAGTTAAGTCTTTTGTCCTCAACTGCCAGGCCATCCATGATTTCTGTGTCCTGGACCTTCCAAGTCCATTTGCCAAGTCTGATTCTTAAAGGGGAGGAGATTCGGCTACTTTTGGCCCACTGTTACCTCTGCATGTCCCCCTCCATCTGCTCGGAGAAGGCAGCTCTAAGGGAAGGGATTAGTGGAAGAGGGTCAGGGATGAGCAGAGCAGACAGGAGGGGTGCAGAAGAGTTAGACAGCTGAGTACTTTGGCCCCACACTGAGCCACGGGCTTCAGAAGCAGATGGCAGCTGCATTAGATAGAAATAGAAATCAAACTGAAGGGAAAATATCATAATCCAAGAAAACCCCACAAACTAGAAAGGCTAGAAAGGTAAACAAAAGTCAGAACAAACACACAAAACCAAAACAAAACCCCACAAAAACAAAATCCATTATTGGCAAAACCCGAACAAAACAAAACCCATCCAAATCCCAAAACAAAGCAACAAAAAGCCTACTTAACCAACTAAACACTTGACAATGATGGATACCTGTTTCACTGAACTCTTGGAAACAAGTGGTCTGGTCTTTCCAAAGCTGCCACCATGTGCTGCTGTGCCCATCAGCTGGAAACAGCAGGACCAGACCTTTTCTGGGCATCCCACCATCCATCAGGGATGACAGAACTGTCCCCATTTGAATACTGTGGATAACAATCCTTCACTTAGCCCAGCAGGATCTTTGGCTCAGAAGGGGTGTGGTGTGGTCCTGTGGCAGCCAAAGGGCAGTGAGGAATTGGGCTTGGTATGGGCACCTGCCGCATGTCCCCAAGAGTACTCTGGACAATGCTGACGAATCCCATTGCCTAGAGAAAGAGGGCCACCTCTGTGTGAAGAAGGAAGGAATGAGCTGGAAGGATCCCATTCAACCTCACTTCCAAGCCACTCAGGGGTTTGGGTTTGCTGACCTTCTCCTGCCCTGCTTGGGGATGGGATGGGTGGGGAGGAAGAGACAGCTGTGACAGCCATGCGGTACAACATGTGTCATAGGAGAGGCAGGCCCCAGGCTCATCTGACCTGCAGCCCCCTCTTGCCAGCTTTTTGTCCTGGGTCGAATTTCATGTCCTCCCTACCCCGTAGCTGCATTCATGAGGGCATAAACATTTCAGTCTTGTAGGGTTGTTTTTGTCTATAACTATACTATGAAAATACCCAATATATAGAAAAATCAGATGACTTCTACAGTAAATCTTCACACTCTCCACTTATTGTCTACAAGGAATGTTTGCCTCTGCCTCCCTTATCATCTTGCCTGCTTTGAGAACCTAATTAGGTGTCCCAGTGTTGAGCTCGGTGCTTAGGACACAGTGCACACCTTCCTGAGAGGCTGGCAGGCACTGACCATGACAAGGGCAGAGCTGATTTTCTCATCTCCACCATCTCTAGGACTTTGGATGTCACAATCAAATCTCAGAGCACCTGCTGGATGGTGACATGCTTTCTCTGGTCTTGGGTAGAGCCCACCTGGAGGTGTGTCTGGGTGGGCTAGGCTAGGGTCTCACTTTCTCTGATAGCTACTTTTAGGGGCAACCCATAAATGGTTCCTGCCCACTAGTGTGGACTTCTGGACATCCTTTCCCCCCAGTCTGGGTGGGCTAGGCTAGGGTCTCACTTTCTCTGGTAGCTACTTTTAGGGGCGACCCATAAATGATTCCTGCCCACTAGTGTGGACTTCTGGACATCCTCTCCCCCCACTTTCCTCTGATGGTGCTTCTGGCCATGACTGCTTTGTTGCTGCTCTGCATTGAAACATTCCTGCCCTGCCACGTGACCATTCATTTATATAGCAGCCGAGAGTTAACCACCTGCCCACCCATCCCTTCTGGCTTTGCCACCTAGCAGCTGGATCTACAATTCGCCTTAGCCGTCTGCACACGCTGCACTTCGTGACTGCTCTGCCAGCCTTATTGCTTTCCCCTTGGCCCCTGCATTCTCTTCTTTATGCTCTAAGGCCCAGTGCTGGTGCCTGCTTGGAGGAGGTGACATGTCCCCTCTCTCTGCTATGGAAGCTGGTCTCTACTCAGGAAGATACAGAGGTGCCTGAAACACAGATGCTGCCCTAAAATGGGCTTAAGTCAGGGCAGTCGTTTTTCTCTTTTGTGAGCTTCTAGAAGAGGGATTCTGGCACATGATCTCACAGGTTTTAGGGAGCAACTGTTTTGAGTGGCTGGGAATCTATTGGGTAAAGCAACAGGATGTTTAATAGGAACCCAGCCTGGTGTGTGGTGGTGTGTCCTAGCATGTGCTGGTGCATACAAGGTAGTGTTTTCAAACTGCATTTGAGCCCCACCCGCTCTCTTGGGTCTGACTGGTGCCTTCCTGGGTGGCTACCCAGTTACCAGGTCTCTGATAGACTTTGGGTACCCCCTATTTGCAGTGCTGAGGATACGAAGGCACGGAGAAGGGCAGGTAGGGTTAGGTAGGGAAGGCTTGGAGCAGGTGCACTGTCAAAGCCCCTCTGATAACAAGTGAGTAGGAAAGCCACTAGCTCCATAGGGCAGGGTGGGTGCGGCCGCTGTGTTCCAAAGCCTCCGTGCTACCTGACTTACTTGGAAGCTTTACAGAAGATTTCTGGGCCCACCTGAGCCCTAATGAGACCAGTAGTCCTTTCTGGCTGCTCCCATTTGGTGTAGATCAGGGTCAGGGATTGGCTTGGTTTTAGTTCTCAGCAGCTACTACCTGCTGGCAACCAGTCCGACAGAGGAAGGTCTTGTTCATACTTCAGCCATCGTGTTGGATTGTGGGTGGTACTAGATACCCTGGCTGACTGGCTGGCAGTGCGTCCTACAGGGCCCAGCCTGTAGCTGCCTCCTGTTCTCAGGGTGTGGAAGAATGGAGCTGCAGGAGGGAGCAGTAGCCGCTTCCCAGCATGGACAGAACAATAGGTGCAGCCTTCTCTGTGGTCCTCTGGGGCTCTAGCCCTATTTCCTCTGTTCTGATCTCTTCCAAGGCTAGGAACAGGGAGGGCTTTAGAATCACACTACCTTAAGTTGTGTCTGTCTCCGAATTATTTTGAGGACTAGGGACGTAGCTTAGTGGTAGAGCACTTACCTAGCACATGTGAAACCCTGATTCTATCCCCAGCACCGGAAGAAAACGATACAGCTTCGGATGTAAGTGACATATAATAAACTGCATATTTATAAGGAAAAATTTGATACATTTTGCCATATGTATTCCTTTGAAGCTATCATCACTGTCAAGATAATTCCCCCTTCCATTGCTGGGCATTGAATATAGGGCTTTGTATATGCTAGATGAGTTCTACCACTTAGCTATCTCAGCACCCTGGTTCCTGCCCTTATAAAAATAAAACCATCTAAGCTACTCAGGCTTGTCTTAGACTTGCAATCCTCCTGCTTCCATCTTGGGACTAGATTTCAAAAACAAAACTCAGGAGCTGAGGTAAGGCTGGGGTCCTGGTGTCCTGAGAAGTGTTGGGTTAGAGGCTTAGCCTTGCTAAACGCTTGTTTTGCTCTCCTTTCCAAGAGTGCCACCATGTCTATCCCCTGTTGAGTCCTCTTTTCCTCTTCTGGGGCAAAAGCTCTAGGGAGAAGTAGAACTCTCCTGAAGACCCACTGCCCAGCTTTCCCCAGCTTACCCCTTCTCTATCAGGAAGCTGCTTCGGTTTGTTGCAAATGTACAGGGCGTGAAGCAAGAAGGGGGCAGATGGAATGATGTGGTCTGTGGCCAGCTCCACTCTGCCTCTGTAGCCTCATGGTCCCGGAGTTCTTTGTGGCCTTGGGCTCCTTTTGAGCTTTCATTGCAGTCACCCTGTTTTGTTACTTAGATTTTAGTTTGTGAAGTGCAGTTGGTCTGTGCGATCCTTTTCTTTGAAAAAGTGAGAGTAAGGGGATGATTGCACACGGGTGGTTTGCGGGGAAGATTCCTGCTAAGCGGAACACTAGGAGGGGACTGAGTTGGGCTGGGGAGGGTGTGCTTGCCTGTCATTGTGTGTAGGCTCTGTCCAGGCTGATGCAATGAAGAGTGGCAGCCCTGGCAGGGAGCCCTTCTGCTTCAGGCTCTGAAAGGTACTCACAGGTGGCATTGCTAGTTTTCATGTAATTTTGAGGAGCTGGGTTTTCATGCAAGCCTTGCCCTTCCTTTCCTACCCAGATGACAGTCAGATCAAATTCTGGTTCAGGCTGCCAGAGGAGAATGTGTGTGAGGGGTGCAGAGGACTGGGACCCCACTGGGGAAGACAGAGTGGTCTGTCCTTCCCTACCTCTCCCAGTGACCTCTGAGTCCCAGAGCAGACGCTGCTCCTGTCAGGAGGGCCAGCCCTAGAGGGGGGCTGTCACAGAGCTTTTCTTGGCTGAGGGAGATGATGGGAGAGCAGGAACTGGTGTTGTGGCCTGGCTTCCTTGGCAGAAGGTAGTTTCATGTGTAGGACATTTCACCCTTATCTGGGAGCCAAGCTTTACCATGGCATAGTTGGGGGAGGAGTCACTTGAGGCAGGACATTCTGGAACAAAGAGTGGATCCCAGACTGACATCACCACTACATTTGTTTAGAAAATATTTGAAATCATCAGAAATTGCCCCCCCTTTTTTAACCAATTTGCTAAATTTGCCTAGATATCCAAGATGTAAGTAAAATAAGATTTGAGCGTCTGAGAGTTTATTTTCAAACAGATGCTGTAATAGCAGACTGTGGGGCATTGTCTCCTGACAGAGCTCATGTCCTAGAATGGAGCAGTGGAAGGAAGGCCGCTGCTCCCCCAGAGTCAGGCACCCTCCAGTTTGGGGCATAGCCTCCCTTCTCCCACCTAAATTCTGGTGCTTCAGAATTCCTTCTTTCTGGTGTGCTTGCCCACTGCCTTTGGTCAACCTATTTTATTTTGGCACCCCTTAACCACCAGCCCTGGTGAGCCAGGCCTCAGTGAATTTGGGTGTCCATGGAGGTCATTGCCTTCTTGCAGCTAGCAGTTCAGGCTCTCGGGTCCTCCCCACCCCCACCTCTGGCTCCTATTTGTGTGTGTAGTGACTATATTTATTTGTCTCCTGTTCCATCTGTGGGCCAGGGACTTAGCCAGAGCTTAGGAAACTGCATTCTATAGTAGACAGACATGTTCTGTGTCTCAGTGTCCTGGCCTCTCCAGATATACCATAGTGCACCTACTGAGTGTCTGACTCAGGATAAGAGACCCTCGCAGTGCACAGCCCTCTAATGCATTTCTCCTTGACTTCTTGTTTACAGGCCCAGGGGTTAGGCCAAGAACCAGATGACAGCCAGTCCAGCAGAGCTGAGCCACAGAGCAAGCATTCCCAAGTCTCTGAGAGGTACGGTGGGAGTCTGCCCCAGGGACCCAAGGCATTTTGTGTCATCAGGGTGGTGTGGGCTTGGGTAGAATTCCTGGTCCTTATGGTTTTCATTGGTTTAGTATGCCCTTGCTGGAAGACAGATGGTGACCTGGCTGGATGGCAGTACAAGGTGTGTGTATGTGGTGTGGCGGTGGAGGTGGGGGTGGGATGAAGCCTGCCTGTGGTGGTGTACTGTGACGGGAGTGTGAAATGTCACTTGGCAGGACTTTGCACATGGCCCTTTGATGAGTCCAAGGCTCTGTCCTCTTTATTGGTTTGGGCTGATTAAGCTGGATTAAGCTGTGAGTGTCTGGTCGTGAGCCAGGGCTGAAGTGGTCTGTTGGATGTCTGGAGAGCCATGTTCTTAGGTACTGAAGCGCTGCATTCTGAGCCAGGGTTCTTCCTGTGATGGCAGATGGCAGAGGTGGAGAGAGAGGGAGAGGGAGATAGAGATAGAGAGAGAGAGAGAGAGAGAGGTTCTGTGACGTAGAGATGATTGTGCAGACTTTCTCTTTCTCTCACACACACAACACGCACAAGTGTGCATGTGTGTCACACGTAGCAGTCACACATGCAGCAGGACAACCTCCTCCTCAGCTCCCCTGGGCTCATCTCATAAAAGGAGGAGGGCTACCATCCAGCGAAATGAAGAGTAGTAGTCATGGCTTCTTGGATCTGAGAAAGTGGTCTGCACTCTTCCTTCTTTGCTGTATTCAGTGATGCTTCCTGCTCTGGTTACTTTCTGACCACTTGAGTCTGGCATTACCTTTCCCCATTTATTTTTATTTTATTTTTTATTTTTATTTTATGTGTGTGATTTTTTTTCCCGTATGTATGACTATGTACCTGGAACCCAAGGAGGTCAGAAGAGGGTATTGGATCCTCTGGAACTATAATTACAGATGGTTGTGAGCAGCCATGTGGGTGCTGGGGATTGAACCCGAGTCTTCTGCAAGAACAAGTACTCTTTTTCACTGAGTCATCTCTCCAACCTATTCTTGCCCCATTGAAATTTTTTATTTGATTTTTAAGTGTGTGTATGAGTCTCTGTGTGTGCCTCTGTGTGTGCATGCACGTGCTCTCATGGATGAGTGCCCACAGAAGCCAGAGGTGTAGGATGCCCTGGAGCTGGAATTACAGGCAGTTATGATCCATCTAACATGGGTGCTGGGAATTGAACTCAGGTCCTTGGAAGAGCAGTACAGATGTTCTGAACCACTGAGCCATCTCTTCAGGCCTTTCCCCATTTTCCCTTAATTTTTTTCATCCCTCCCTGACCCCGGTGATAGTGAATTCTGGGGGTGGACATACATGTGAAGGTGTTCAGCTGTTGGACCAGGCAAAGGCAGCAGGGTAGCTGAGAGCGCAGCTCTAAGCCTGCAGGAGGGAGCTGAGGGGGAGGCTGTCGGGCTGCATGTGTGACCGCTATGTCTAAAGCCTCTGTAGGTGTGGGGTGCAATGACCCCTGTCCAGATGAGGGGGGACTGGTGCACGCTATATACCACACACATTCTCTTCTTGCTTTCCAAGTGATGGCCTGACCCTGCTCCTCTGGCCACCCTGACCAGGTTATTGTTCCCCATTTCTGTCAAGGGTACAGCTCCAGAGTACCCTGCATAGCCAGGCTGTGGAGGAAGGACTTCTGCAGACCCCAGAGGGGCAGCTTGAGTGGAAGGAAGCAGAAGAGCCTGGAAAGGACTCTGTAGCCAGCCCCACCCCGCTGGCCCCCCTTCAGAGGTAAGGCTGAGGAAGACGGGTCCCTGAGGGTGGTGGCCCCTCCACGTGTCATTGTAATAGTGAGGAACAGAGACTGGGATGAGAGCGGTTGTAGACACTGCAGCCAGAGTAGCAGTAGCAGAACAGCAGAAACCAGGGGTACCGGGCAGGGTGGGGGTGGGGTGCTGAATCTGCATCTTCGTAGTTCTCAATCTACAGCTGAAACTAGGGTAGCCAGCTTGATAGGGGAGCCATAGGAACGCTTGAATAAGAGTGTGCCTCCTCCTGCCAGGGCAGACTGCTATTGCCCTGGCCACTGCACTCCTTCCAGGGATCCCTCCCTTTCAGCTCCTTGCTCATCCGCATTTCCCCGTCAGGCATTAGCCCACCTCTAGTCTGCACAGGCTAAGCTGGAGCACTGTTTTGTCCCAAGCCCAGCCAGATGGCAGTGCAGGGCCCCTGGATCTCCTGAAGCTAGATGGAAGGACCTTTCTGTCCCAGCCTGGTCTGGAGCCCAGGGTGTATTTGCCAGTGCCTCTGTTCTCCTGGCAAGAGGAAGATGTTGGTCTTAAGATTCATACAGTTGGAATAAGCCGCAGGGGAAGCTGAGCTGTAGCAAAGTCCAGTCAACAGCATCCACTGAACACCTGCAGTGTGTAGTGCTTTCTGGGTGATGGGACCATCTCTCTTCCCATGCGGGTGGGAAAGTTTGGTCTTCTCTTCAAATGGAAACAGAAGAGGCTGGGAGAGAGGGGGATTGGGGAATGAATGAGGCAGGCAAGTTTCCCTGGGGTTGCCCTCCTTGTCTCTGCCACAGCTCTTTAACCCCGAATAGGCTGTAAGCTGAGCACTTCCCTTCCTAACTGGCTCTAACACAGTTGCTTCTTTATTGCTTGCAAGGGAGCAGGTCCTGAGCCTGCCTGCTTTCCCTGAGAAGTCTAAGGAGAAGCACTCCCAGTCTGAAGAGCTGGGTCTTGGGCAGCAAGAGGCTGAGGAGCCTGAGGAGAAGGTGGCAGTCAGCCCCACCTCATCTGTCTCTTCGGAGGTGTAAGGGCCAGTTTTATGTGTCTGTTCTGTCTTCCAGTGTGTGGACTGCTTGAGTGCCCGTTCCCCTTGAATGGTGGCAGGAGTGGAGTGAAGGATGGTTCATCCTTGGTGCTCCATATGCAGCTTTGAGGGCTCCACTAACCATCACTGATCCTTTGCCAGGTCCGAGCGTGGGTGAGGGGAACCGTGTGGCTCATTAACAGGAACCACGAAGCACGAGTTTTCTCTAAAACAGATATGGAATGTTTTAGAAAGGAGATAGGGGCTCAGGGTGGGGAGGGTCTTGCTGGCGAGTCACACAGTGAGCAGACTTGCTCCCTAGAGCCCTGACTTTTGACTTTAGGCCTGAGGTAGCTGTGCCAGGCTCTCCCCCAGTGAATGAGGGGTACAACGGGCCCAGGGTTGTTAAGCAGACAATTTTTCTGCTGGTGACTCACTGAGAGCTACCCAGGTCATTGAGCTCATTATCTCATGACTTCATCTCTTCATCCTAACCCTGCTGGAGTCACGTGGGCATGCAGCAACCACATTTTTTTTTCAGACGGTGAGCAGTGACAAACATGGCTTTCTTAGGTCTCCTGGGAGACTGTGACCCAGTGAATCAGGGCGTTGTTCACAAGGACAGGAGCTGAGTGTGAGAGAGGAAGCTAGGTAGAGATCTGTGGGGAGGCCAGAAGCTCGGCTTAGCTCCTCTCCAGACACCGTGACTGCCCAGTGCCCCGACTTCATGTTTCTTCCTGTCTCAGTGATGCTGTCCCTCCTGGGGTTTCCAGACGTTTGACTGGCCCCCTAGGCTCAGTGTGCCCCACCCTTAGGCCGCACCTGCTTTTCTTCCCTTGAGTCTTTCCCAGTGGGAATTGGTTGTTTTTCAGAGTGGTGCAGGAGTTCTGTATCAGGCTTAGGCAGTAGGCGTCATCTTTTATTATCGTTGGCGGAATAGTAAACGGGTCTAAGCCACTGGCTGGCTGTGTAGCTCAGTGGTAGACTGTTTATTTGCCTAACATATGTAAGATCCGATTTCAATTCCAGTACTGCTGCAGAGAGTCCGGGTATCTGACTCTCTAGCTTCTAGGACCGCTCCAGGGGACTGCCTCGCCCTCCCTGCCTTCCCACCTTGCTTATCCCTGTGTATCTCTCTGAGTTACTTAGTGTCCAGTCTGCCTTGCCTCCCATGACTGGAAACTGGGTCTCGCAGAGGTTGATATCTGAGCGGTTGGCCTAGAAACCAGACCCACCTCTACTTTCTGAGCCCTCAGCTTGCTGTTGGCTCTTTCAGGCATCATTCAGTGTTTTAGACCTAAGCAAGGTGCTCAGGATAACCAAGTCTTTAAACCAGGGAGGCAGGAAACAGGCTCATTAGCCTATGCATCAGGTGTGCAGGCAGGCTCACTGGTGTGGTCTGATGTCCCATTCCTGCAGTATCTGTCCCTAGGGCTACACACAGCTATGCAGCCCACAAGGGAGACAGACATTAAAAGGTACTGTTGCTGGGAAAAGTTGCTTTCTGCCAAGGTTGGAAATGAGTTGGAGGGTTGATGAGGCAGAGAGCTGGGAGGGGAGGCCCATGTGGAGGGCAATATTCTCAGAGGAGGTAGCATCCATGTTGCTATATCTGCCATCAGCTGGCTGTGTCAGGGGACTCAGGAAGCCAGGATGTGGAAGGAGGGAGGGAACAGTTGGGAGGAGAGAATTGATAGCATGGCTTAGGGTTATTTTCTGAGTTCTGATTTTAGAAATAGGGAAGGACAGGTCTTGACCATATTTCAGAGACATCTTTTTCTCACTAGTGTCTGTGGGCTGCAGTGGGGTTGGTTCTTCACCCCATTCTCTTCTGCCGTTTTGGTCTGTCCCCTCCTGCTGCCTTCCATCTGCTACAATGCTGAGCTGGAGGGAGGGGGTTTAGGGCTCTCAGTTGGGCTGGCTCCCCTAGTTGACTCTCAAGTGGTTCTTGGATTCAGGTCCTGCCCACATGCTCCTGCTGGATTGAGCCATGGCCAGTGTGTAGTGCCAGAGCACTGTGCAAGGGGTGTTTCTGCGCTGAGAATTCCAGTGCTAGTAGGTTTTGGAATGTGAGGCTTAGGCACCCGGGAGTGCGCATGCCTCCTGGCTTTGAAGGAAGTAAAATACTTTATCCTGATACTCTTCATGACTGTCTAGACATACAGTAAACTGTATGTCTTCTTAACAGTCCTCTGTGCACTCAGGTTGACTCAGAGTTTCTCACCATTTTCAAACATTAGCTGATGACAGCATTTTATCGCGTTTGGCCCAGAAAGCACCTGGCTCCTTTGGCAGCAAGGCAGGGAACTTTGTAGCTTCTTCTGCAGTTCTTCAACATGGCCTTGGCCTCTGCTTGATTTGGGAGGCAGAGAACAGATCTGGGACCTATTTCTGAAATGAGCCTTAGGTAGTAGTTAGAGTTATAGTAGGGACATGGAGACAGGATTGCGCCACCCCAGGGGAGAGCCCGTGAGGGATCTCTGCTCTGTCAGAAGCCACCCCTCAGGCCACAGCCTCCCAAGGCTGTTAGGAGCTGTCCCCCTCCTAGGATCCTGGATCTTATCCAATCCAGGTTTATTCCATAGGACAGATGCTCACTGTGTCTTACTGCCAGCCCGTGTGACCTGTCTGGGGGCTCCCCATTAGAGTTTTGGTGTGATATTCTGTAGCTTTTGGACCTTGGTGGGCTCTAACACTGTAGTGGTAAGCTGCCCCCTTCCCCATGCAGGCAAACCACAGAGCCTGCAGCTCCCCAAAAGCAGTTCTCAGAGACTATACTGAAGGCCACGGAAGAGGCAGTGACCCAGGAACTGAAGGAAGACCAGAGGCAGCTGCTGGAGTTGAAGAAAGAGAGGCAGAAGCAGCTGGAAGAAAGACTGTGGCGAGAAGAGGAGGAGGAGGTCCAACGGCTTTACCAGCAGAAGGAGAAATCCCTCAGGTCTTCTTCCTCTCAGGGCAGGGGTGTGGGGAAGGAGGGGCACCCTTTTCCTGTGCTGACCTATCTGGGATGCCCACAATCTCACCAAAATAGCTCCTAGAAACCTCTCCCAGAAACTTCTGTTGGTATTACATTGAGTGCCCAGGGAAAACATCTCTGGCCTAGCTCCTTTGGTGACAAGCGAGACTGGAGAGGTAGTCCTTCAGCTAGTCTTTCTGCCTTAGAGTAAAAGCAGGGTTCTGCTCAGAAGAAAGGGGTGAATGGCTACCAAGAAGGTAAAAAGCAGCGTGTCATAGGAAAAGCGCTTCAGAAACATGTGAATGTTCTTTGTTGACATTTTAATGCCAAGGCTTGTCCTTTTAGACAGAACATCCAGGAGCGGTTGAAAGTTATTATTTTTAGACCATAGATAGCAAATCTATGCCTAAATTTGAGGAAACAAAACGGATAACCATCACCTTAATGGTGGGAGGTCAGGTTCAAACTCTCACTAGCCCAGCACAGGCTCCCTGCCCCAGGGTCCACCCTCTGTCACTTCTTCTTGTGTCCACGAGTAATATCCTCTTCCGGCCAGTTAAAGGTCAGGGTGCAGCCAACGGCTTCCCTTAGAGTGCAGCACCTCCAGCCCGAGGGTGGCTCCTAAGGGCTCTAAGCTTGCTGTGGAGACAAGGGTGCCGGAGGTATCTATCTCAGGGCCTAGAACATGCTAGTTGCTCCCTAAATGGCATTTCTTGTTTTGATTTTGGGTAGAAATGAATAGTTTTAGCTAGTAATGACTAAGTGATTTCTCTGTGGGTAAGAGCCTTGTCTGGCTTTCCTTGAAGCTGTTCTTCAGGGTTTCTCTTTCCACACAAACTTTCTTGGATGAGAAGACAGCTGGTCTTTTTTTTTTAACCTTTTTGTTAGGTGTGAAATGGAGAGCTTGGATTGTTCTCAGTTCCCCATGAGCCCTACATTCATGTTGGCTGTGTAAATTTTGCCATGGAAAAAAAGGGTTTTGGAGTCCTAAAGGAAGGATTTGTACTTTGTTCACATTTTCCCCCCTTACCACAGAGGAAGAGAGTGATATAAATAACTTGAAATAGGAAATAATCCCAAGTCTGCTTTGTCTCTGGAATCCACTGGTCTTTTGAATCATGTTTTTCTTAGAGTTGAACTTTCTGGGTGCACTGCACACATTGACTAGTCTTGTGGGATCTATGTGAGGAGTTCCCCCCCACCCCTGCAAAAAAAAAGATCTCGTTTGTAAAAGCAGAGGTATATTTGCTTCAGGTGAAATGATGGATATCACTGGTCAGATAAGATGCCTCTCATGGACATTTAAGGCTAGCTCATAGTTTGGGACTAGGTGATATTACGCAAACCCAACACACTGATGGAACAGCATTTTATATCTGTTACTATATTCTGTGCTTGATACAAAAGACAGTATCATTAGTCAGATGTGGTAGTGAAAGCCTATAATCCCAAGCACTTGGGAGGTGAAGCAGAAGGATCAGGAGTTAAGGCCACTTTTGGCTACATAGGGGATGTGAAGCCAGCCTAGACTAAAGGAGACCTGTCCTCTCCCCCAATAGGAGGCAGGATTTTTTTCTTTTTTTAAGTTTTTGAGACATGGTTTCTCTGTGTAGCCCTGGCTGTCCTGAAACTCACTCTGTAGACCAGGCTGACCTCTAACTCAGAGGTCCACCTGCCTCTGCCTCCCAAGTGCTAGGATTAAAGACACGCACCACCATTGCCTGGCAAGAGGCAGGATTCTTATTTTGAAGATATTTCCTGCTTTGCAAGGAAAGCAGACGTTACAGATTAGTTACGAGGTACCGTGATGCGTGGTATAGGGCAGCTTGCGCTAAGAAAGGCCTAGGATTTTGTCAGATAGAAAAATGGAATTCTTGGCTAAAGGACCAACATGAGCAGTAGTCAAGAGGCAAAGAAAAGGGTACAGATCTGGAGATGTGATGCATTTGGTGTGCTCAGGATAGAGTCTATTGACTGAGGGGTGAGGTTGGCTGTAACCTTCTTTGAGTGAATACCTTGTCCAGGAGGATAACCTGTAGGTGGAGGGGAACCTTGGACCAAGCAGCCTGCCTTTTGCTTCCCGTGGCAAGGGTAGATGGAGGTTAGGTCCACGAGGAACCAGCATGGATGAGACATTGACTGATCTCTAGTACTGAGCGTGGTTTGTGGGGAGGCCGAGTTGCATGGATCCTGAGTCCCAGAAAGACCTCGGTGGTCACTCTCACCAGCCTATATCTTTCCTTTTCCCTCAGCCTCCTGAAGGCACAGCTGCAGAAAGCTGCTGCGGCAGAAGAGGAGGAAGAGGAGACTCGGATAAGAGAAGAAGAAAGCCAGAGGCTGGCCCGCCTCCGGGCCCAGGTGCAGTCCAGTACAGAAGCATTTGAGAACCAAATTAGGTGAGTCTACACTGGGGGCTGCCTGGCCTGAGGCAGTGACCTGAGTGCCCTGGGCTTTTCCCATTCCATTCTGTCTGCCCAGAGCTGAGCAACAGGCTGCCCTCCAGAGGCTTCGAGAAGAAGCAGAGACCCTCCAGAAGGCCG
The DNA here is from genome assembly GCA_001685095.1 of Ellobius talpinus. Classification (NCBI taxonomy): domain Eukaryota; kingdom Metazoa; phylum Chordata; class Mammalia; order Rodentia; family Cricetidae; genus Ellobius; species Ellobius talpinus. Next base: position 13,960 of record LOJH01009228.1, read on the forward strand.
AAAGAGCCAGTTTGGAACAGAAAAGCAGGAGGGTGCTGGAGCAGCTAAGGGAGCAGCTGCAGGCTGAGGAGAGGAGCGCCCAGGCCGCCCTGAAGGCAGAGAAGGAGGCCGAGAAGGAGGTGGCTCTGCGGCAGCTGAGGGAGCAGCTGGAAGGGGAGAGGAAAGAGGTGAGTGAGCCGAATCAAATCTGCCCCCTTAACACAAGCGTGCAGAGCGTAAGAGGGGCTCACTCCAGGCTGGGGTATAGGCAGGGGAGCTGACTCCCTGAGCCCCTTGTGTGGGCTCGCTCTACTCAGGGCAGGTGCTTGCCCTGGTCTCTGCAGCAGCTGTCCAGGGAAGTGTCCTGTGGATTTGGGGAGCTTTTGCTATGGAGGAGCTGTGGCCAGAAGAGGGCTTGACACGACGGTGCTGTCCCTGTCTCTGTAGGCGGCCGCAGTGGCTCCTTTCCCCGACTGCTCTGGAATAAGAGACAAACCCTTGCACAGGTTCTCCCCTCGCCTCACTTCTCCTCCCAGCATCACGTCGGGATCTAAATTAAACTCCCAGTAATGGGCCACACAGAACTTTGCTTTTGGCGAGAGCTTTGGTCATTAGATACCTAATGATCTAGATCAGGTTCCCAGAATCTACTTTGACCTCCATCTGGCCTGGCTGCCTCATGTTCTCATATATGGGTTTGTGTATGTATCTGCGGGCTTGCTCAGGGTCCGTGTGGAACGGTGACCGTGGGTTTGTGTATGTATCTGCGGGCTTGCTCAGGGTCCATGTGGAATGGTGACCGTGGGTTTGTGTATGTACCTGTGGGCTTGCTCAGGGTCTGTGTGGAACGGTGACTGGGTTTGTGTATGTATCTGCGGGCTTGTTCAGGGTCAGTGTGGAAACAGTGACCGTGGGTTTGTGTATGTATCTGTGGGCTTGCTCAGGGTTGGTGTAGAAGCCATGACTGTGGGTTTGTGTATGTACCTGTGGGCTTGCTCAGGGTTGGTGTAGAAGCCATGACTGTGGGTTTGTGTATGTACCTGTGGGCTTGCTCAGGGTCGGTGTGGAAGTGGTGACCTGAGGTTTACTGAAAGGCCTCTATGCTGGCCTTGTTCTACCGCTCTGTTAGCTATAGACTATAGGGGCTGAGTTATTTTAAACAAAAGTGTCCCTGTGATTCTCCTTGGCCCCTTATTTACACAGAGCTAGGTGGTCCTCTGAATCCTGGCTTCCCTTGGTCAGTGCCTGGCCAGCGCCATTCCCTGATTCTCACAGTCCCTCTGCTTCTCTTCAGGCAGTGGCAGACCTGGAGAAGGAACACAGTGCTGAGCTGGAGCGGCTCTGTTCCTCACTGGAGGCCAAACACCAGGAGGTGAGAAGATCGTGGCCTGGTCTGAGGGGGCAGAGGCTGGGCCCTCAGACCCCTTCATGCTGGGTGGCACAGGAATTCATCCCCACCCTTGGCCAGTAGGGAGTACGTTTCCTCTCCCCTCAGGATACTGGGATGGGTGCCTAATCTCTGGCAGTGAGTCCCTGTATAGAGGCTCCACTTCTGAGGACCACCTTCTGGTGTATGTGCTGGTATTTCCTTAGGTGGTCTCCAGCCTCCAGAAGAAGATAGAGGGAGCTCAGCAGAAAGAGGAGGCCCAGTTACAGGAGAGCCTTGTGTGGGTAGAGCAGAGAGCTCACCACAAGGCTCATCAGGTGACTGAGTATGAGCAAGAGGTGAGTGCTGGTCTATGTCAGCTCCATTAAGGTCTTCTGGGCCGTCTAGTCTGAGTGGCCTCCACTCCTTTAAAGCCAGTACCTTTGGTGCTTCTAGGTCCCCGTGTGCCTGCAGGAAGGGGTAGTGGTCATAGTTCAACACACGCGTGCTTTGGTGCTCTGTGCGTATTGGGGACAGTTCATGTGTAAGACCTTCAGGTCCCCAGGCCTGTGCACTCTCAGTCCGTGCAAGCTGTGCTCCTTCTGTCCTCCTTCCAGCTTAGCAGCCTCCTTCGAGACAAGCGCCAGGAGGCAGAGAGGGAACACGAGAGGAAGATGGACAAGATGAAGGAGGAACACTGGCAAGCGATGGCTGAAGCCACAGAGCGATACGAAGCTGAGGTAGCTTAGTTGCCTCCCTCTCCAGCAAATGTAGACACCAACTGCTGTGGGAGGGGGAGATCTGGAAAAGGTCGGAGGACTTCTCTGGCATCCTGCAATGACAAGGTCATTGTACTATCTTACCACTGAAGCATGAGACCCCCCGTTTCCACACAGTGACCACACTTTGTTTAAATGGTAATGATTACTGACGCTACCAAGCCTTTACCAGGTGCCAGGCACTACTCTGAGCTCCTTAGCCATCCTCCTGCATTCAGTCCTCGCGGCAGCCTTGGGAAATTTTGGAGACCTGGGGAATTTAGGCCACCTTCCCAAGCTGTCTGACTACACAGCTTTCAGTTTTAGTCACTCCGAAGCCACGCCCCCAGGGCACATGGGATTTCAGGACAGCAAAGATGGAGACAAGAGCCCAATAATAGCCAGATGTTATCTGCCTGGATTAGTTACTTTTTTAATGTTGTTGATGATGTGACAAGCTACCTGGCAAAGACAACTCAAGGAAGGAAGGGTTTTTCTGGCCCCGTGTGAAGTTACCCTCTTATTATGGTGGGGCAGGCATGGCGGCAGAAGCGTGATGCGTCCACAGTCAGGAGCAGAGGGATGAGTGCTGACCCTCAGCTTCAGTTTTGTTTTAGGTGGTCTGAGACCTCAGCCCGTGGAGTGGTGCTCTTCACATTTAGGGTGGGTCTTCCCACCTCAGCTACCCCAATCTAGAAAATCCCTCACAGACATGCCCAGAGCCTGACTCCTCGGTGACTCCAGGCTCTATCAACTTGACAGGCAGTAATAGCAACCATCTTGTTACCCATCTGGAGGTGGGGATGACTTGAGTGACTTGACTTGAGTGGACCCCAACTCAACTTGGCTTGTTCCCGTTGGGGCTGGATAGTGGGCCAGTAGCAGTGTGACTATAGTACAGCTCAGTCCTCTGGGAGACCTCCAGGCTCTTGCTCTGGTGACTGGAATCTTCCAGGGCAGAAACTGCAGCCTCGGGACAAAATCTGGGGGGCTGATAGTGACCTGCATCAGTCTATTTGATCTAACACAGCAGGAGTTGGAGAAATTGATTTTGGGGTGTTAGGAGCTACTGTAGGGTCCCACAGGTAGCCCCATGATCTTTTCAGGAAAGAAAGCAGCGCGCTGACCTCCTGGGGCACCTGACTGGAGAGCTGGAGCGTCTGCGAAGGGCCCACGAGCGAGAGTTGGAGAACTTGAGGCAGGAGCAGGACCAGCAGCTTGAGGACCTAAGGCGGCGGCACTGGGATCAAGTGAGGGCCTGAGAGTCAGGGCAGTACTTAGAGACTTCCATTGCAGGGCAGGAAGTCTTGGGTGCTGATCCAAGAGTTGCAGGGCAGAATTCTGGCACCTTCAGGAATAGGATCTCACCCTGGTTATGCCTACACTTCAGGTTATCTTTGTTCCTTTGTTTTCTGAGCCTGGGAGTAGCCCCAGTATTGGAAAGGAGAGGTCATCCCATTTACATCTTTAGGGTGGACAGGTTCATGTCTCCTTGCCCCACTGGGGATCAACAAGATGTGGTGTGTATATACTGGAAGGCTGCAAGAACAAGAAAAGAGGGAACAAACCTGAGTCCAGCTTAGCGTGGGGTGTGGCATGCTGAGTTCTGGATCTTTCTCCTATCCTTCAGCTAATAACCTTTCACCCTTTCTACACCTATGTCTTTCTCTCTACCATACTTCGGCCAGGAAAGAAAATTACAAGATTTAGAGGTGGAACTTGCAGCCAGAACTAAAGATGTCAAGGCCAGATTGGCTCAGCTGGATGCCCAGGTGAGGGAGGCCGAGGCTGGATCTACCTTGCCTTGGGGAGGGGGTTTGAGCACCGAGGGCAGGCTCTACCTCAGTCCTGGGGTCTTCAGTCAGCCCAGGGCTTGTCTCCCTCCAGGAAGAGAACATGTGGAAAGAGAAGCAGCTGCTCCTGGATGCACAGAGGCAGGCTGCTCTGGAGAAAGAGGTCTGTTTGCCCACCCTTTCTCTCTTGTTTGTCCCCCGCCGTCTGTTCACCTGTCCTGTCCGGGTCCCTGGGGTTCTAAGGCTGTGTTGGCCAGTATCATGTTACCCAGTGGACCTGACTTTCAAACCTTGGGGAGTGGGGCTCTGGTGGGGGACCAGGAGCCTGCAGACCCCAGATCCTAGAGACAGTGGCTTCAGTGGCTCCAGCTTTCCCTTATTTTCTGTCTCCCACACCTCTGATACTGCCTGCCCCTCACCTTCTCCCCACGGCATCAGTGCGCATTCTTTTCTTTTCCTCTGCCCCAGGAAGCCACAGCCATCCGTCAGCACCTAGAAGAAGCAAAGAAAGAGCATACCCACCTGGTGGAGTCAAAGCGGCAGCTGCGGAGGGTCATCGATGACCTGCGTGTCCGGCGGGTGGAGCTGGAGTCCCAGGTGGATCTGTTGCAGGCACAATGTCAGAGGCTACAGAAGCACCTGAGGTAGTGTGGATACTCTGCTCCCTGGCTAGTGGCCACCTCTTCCCCCGGACCTCTGCCTTCTGCTGCTTTGGGACCCATGTCATCATGGACATCCACAGGGAGAGGGCCCAGTTTGGAGCCCAGAGAGAAGCAGCCAGCACATTCCTGCTGCACTTGGTAGGGAATGGAGTGCCGAGGCTGTAAGAAAGAGAGGATTCTGGGTTCTGGTGTCCACACCCCAGCCCTGCCCTGTGGGAGTGAGAGTGAGTGTCCCAGCCTCACAGCCCTGCTTCCTGCTCTCTTCCTCACCACAGTAGCCTAGAGGCTGAAGTTCAAAGGAAGCAAGGCATGCTTAAAGAACTGGCAGCTGAGAATAATGCATCCCCACATTTGGAGCCAGATCTCCTCATTGAGGACCTGAGGAAATCCCTTGGCACAGTGAGCAAGGGGATGAGGCCTGGGAGTGGTGGTAGGGTTGGACATTTGAGAGGAACTTGGCTCTGCTTTATTTTGCATCTAGCCTCCTTTTCTTATTCCCTTTCTCCACCCTTTCTATCACTCAGATGGTACATATATGTGAAGAGCACCTGGGGGCTGGCAGAGCTGTTTCTGTGGCTAGGACACTGGGCAGGGCTTCAGGATTCCTTCAGCCTGTGGGCTGTTGGCTTTTGCCGCACTCAGCTGGCCTTTTCTATTATGTGCTTGCAGAATGAGACCCAGGAGGTGTCCTCTTCCCTCTCACAGAGCAAGGAGGAGATTGACCTGGCGGCCAGGTGAGTTTCCCCCACCCATCTTGTGCCATGGGAGAGTGCTTATTATATCAGAGCTGAGATGACAATGACCTTCAGTGGGGCTTGGTTCAAGGCATGGCCCCGGGATGGAAGACTCTACTAAGCTAATATCCTACGCTTGGTGACTTTTAACACAGCATGCTGGTACCTGCTAGCCTCTAGTTGAAGGTCAGACCTCTAGGAATATCTAGTTATCTGAGTACAGGCCCCAGGCACAATCCACAGAGTATCTGTGAGCTATTGACCCCACGTGCCACACACTCTAGGTACTTACTTAATGGTGATATCCAAGTCCCAGTCCAGCAGCTCCTGTGTATGCTCACGTGCACATGTGCTGGGGAAGTGGCCCCGTGGCTCAGTGAAGTCTTTGGTTTTCCTTCCCTACTCCCTCCTGCCCCACAGTGTCCGGCACTTCCTCTCTGCTGAGGATGTAGCTGTCCAGAGTGCAAAGGAGTTCCTGGTGCGCCAGACACGCTCCATGCGGAGGCGACAGACGGCACTGAAAGCCGCCCAGCAGCATTGGCACCATGAGCTGGCTGATGCCCAGGAGGTGGATGAAGACCTCCCAGGCACCAAGATCCTGGACAATGTGTGCAAGAACTTGGATGAGGTTAGGAGCCTAGAGGAGGGCCTGCTAGTCTGTATTGGGAGATCTGAGGGTGCTAGCTTTCCTCAGCTGAGCATTCTGGGAACCCTGAGATGGGCCACGTGCGCTCTGGGGTCACTTGCCTAATCATGGCCATACATCATGTGTAAACACCTTCTCTAATAATAAATTGTTATTGATAAATTGATCTTCATAGTAATCATCTTTAATGAGTGAGGATACAGGTTGAGGGTCCCTAACCCTCAAATCAATTCAAGCAGATATTCCCAAATCTGAAAACTACAATACCTCAGATGTTTCTGAGGCCAAGCAATTTGGAAATGGGATACTCAACCTGTATTGCTATTGCCATGTCCTACATGAAAGGTACGACCAGTGACTAAAATATTTCAAATCCAATGCTCTTCTTTACCCTTTGTTATACGGGAGACAGAAGATCTGTAGACACACTCAGTGCAAGGTTGAGTAGCTCCCCTGGCTGGTTTCTCTGACAGTCTGATTTGCAATGAAAAGACAGAGATGCCATTGTTATATGATGTTACAAATTTGTGTACCAATCGAGGCCTCAATAGCCCGGGTTCCCCCGGAACATGTCTGAACGCTTAGAATTCTAACGGTGCCAGAACTGGCGAGGGACCCATGCTCTGAGGCCTGGATGCCTGGCCTGTGGGCAACAGATAGCAAGAGGCTTGCAGACACAGGATGGGCTCCCTTCTCTCCCTGGGCACTTTTACTGCTGTGCTTTATTCCTTTTGGTGGTAGCAAGGGTTAACAGAGTGATGGTAACCATTTGGCCCACAGCTTGAGAACTTAGCATCTGTGGGCATAGTGTTCCTTACGTAACACACTGTCTTGTTAGTTCTCAGGGTCTGAGGGAAAGTAGCCATTCTCTCAGATGAGCAGCCGGCCTGAGAGTTAAGGGATGTGTTTACAACCACCCAGCCAACAAATACCAGGGCCAGGACTCTAGCATCTGTGCTGAACGTTTTTCCTCCCCTTCCTCCCTGGCCACAGGAGACCAGGCACCTGGATGAGATGAAGTCAGCCATGAGGAAAGGCCATGACCTGCTGAAGAAGAAAGAAGAGAAGCTGAACCAACTGGAATCTTCTCTACAGGAAGAGGTGTCACCCTGTGGCCACATAGCCCTGTGTGGCCCCTCCCTCCCTCCTCTAGGCCTGAATTAGGGAGAGCTGGATCGCTAGTGCTCAGGCTCTTGGCCCAGATAACAGAGGCGTTGGCTCTGTCGAAATATCTGAGAAGCTGATGTCTGTGCCAATGGTTCAAGACATCCTTGGAGCATCTGCTGCTTGGTCACAGCATTCTTGGTGAATGTCACAGAATTGGGGACTAGCCCTGTTATTCCTGCATGGTTCCAGCAGAAGTGTGACCAAGTGTGGCTTCAGGGGTGTCTCTTCCTTCCCTGAAACTGTGTGAAATCTCCATGCCCCAGGTTTCGGTTTGGGAGCAGAGATACTCAAATGGGGAGACTGCAAGGCTAGTTTGGGGTGGATGATGGGGTTCTGCTGGTCCTCAGGGGCCCTATGGACTCTTCACAGGCAGTTGAGTTCTCTTGGCTTAGCCCCTCTTCTGAGGCCGACTTTGTGGGGTGCCTTTCCTGGGATGCCTACAGAACCTTGGACCTCAGAAGAACCACCTCATCAGACCTCAGTCCTCACTCACCACAAGGCAGGCGGAGCAAAATCACACGGGAAGAGACAGTGCTAATGGTCACTTCTACCTGTCAGGTCTCTGATGAGGACACTCTGAAAGGATCCTCTATCAAGAAGGTGACCTTTGATCTCAGTGACATGGAAGACTTGAGCAGTGAGAGCTCTGAGTCCTGCCCCCTGCCTCATAGTGAGTGGTGTCACACAAGGAAGCCAGGGAGGGAGAGGTGAAGTGGAGCCCAGTGTTGTGGAGAGGGAGGAATGCGGGCGCCATTCTAGCCTCCTCCTCCAAGCCCTGCAGTGAGCCTGGATGAGGTACATCGTCATCCCTGGGTCTGCAGCATGGAGGATGAAGGGGCCAAGGATCCCTGCAGCCCCCCACTCTTGGCTGCTCTGGCCTGTGCTTGGGTCAAGGACCTTGTTTTTCCTTTTTTCTATGTCCTTGGGCCCCTTGTTGGGGACACAGAAGCCCTGCATCCATCCTTTGTCCTCCCATAAGGTCTTTAGCCTGTTATCTGCAGTAGGAGGATACTCAAGTGCCAGCTCGATCCTGAATCCTTCCTACCATCTGCCTCTTTCAGTCATCCTGACCCCAAGTTCTGCTGATCCCAACAAGATCCACTACCTGAGCAGTTCCCTTCAGCGGATCAGCAGTGAGCTGAATGGTGTGCTGAGCGTGCTGGGCAGCCTCAACTCCCAGCCGCCACCACAGGTCTTCAGCAGCCCACCCCCACCTCCGCTCCTCACCTCCTCGCTTCGGCCCTCCAAGAACGCCCATACCACAGCCTACTCCCTCCTGACCAAGCCCTCGTCCTCATCGTCTGCCACACCCACGTCCACCCAGTGGGCCTGGGACCCGGGACAGGGCACCAGGCTCTCTTCCTCCTCGCAAACCGTGGATGACTTCCTGCTGGAGAAGTGGCGCAAGTATTTTCCTTGTAGGTCCCCACTCCCCCGTGCACCTGGTTTCTGGGTGGAGCCTTCCCACCTCTCTCCTCTGCCCTTATGCCCTCTGGTAACCATCCTTTCTTTTGCCTTTGCCTCCCCTTACCTCCCTCCCCATCTTTGGTCATTGGCTCTGTCAGTGGAGCCCTGGTGAAGGAAGACCTTGTGGCCTTACAGCCAGAGGGTCTGCGCTGGGATGTTGTACAATGAGCCTGCACTCTGCGGAGCTTTTATTATCAATGCTAGAGCCAGGCAGAATCAAAAAACGTTATTGTTGTCATCCTGATGCCTGTCATTAATATAGTACACGATGACATTTATACACACACACGCACACACACATACACACACCCCTCTTTAGTCTGTATTGTCATTCTCTGAGGTAGTAATTATTTGTCTCCATTTTATAGACTAGTGAAGTTGAGACTCAGTGGGGTTTAGTAGTGAGCTCCAGAGTCAGATACCAGATGTTGACTCAACCTATGACCCCTTGACCCTGGCTTCTGCTCTGCTTCTGTCCAGTCTCCTCCTTTAGTCCACCCCCTGTTGAGGAACACAAGTCATAAAGGCAGCCATTTGAGGAAACATGTAACAACATTTTCTGCCCCAGCCCAAATTGAAAATTAGGTTTTTAGCATCATAGTAAATAGGACAGCTCTTGTCTGTCACTTGTCTCTCACCTTCAGCACAGAAACTTTGCCTGCCATTGTTTGTTCTGGGGACATCCTTTTCTGGGACTGCAGGAGGCACAGGTAGTGAACATGGAAGTGGCCCGCTGAGGCCGGGGCTTGCTCAGTTGGCTCAGCTGGCTGACACTACCCTTGCACTCCTTGCTGTTGCAGCTGGCATCCCGTTGCTCAGCGGCTGCCCTCCCCCACTGGAGAACAAGCTGGGCTATGTGTCTGTAAGGTGAGCCTCTCAGTCAAGAGCCTCAGTGTATGGACCTCCTTGGGGAGGGTGGTACCAGGGACCCAGGCAGGTCCCCAGTCCAGAGTCATCTACGTCCTGCCTGTCCTGCCTAGCAAGCGAATAGTCAAACCCTGCTGCTGAGGTTCAGTGGGTATGGGGAGGGGCGTGTCTGACTAGCTCTACAGATGTTGTCTGCTGGGTCTGTGGGGAGACATGAGCCTGAGGGGAGACCCAGCTCTTCCTACTGCCCCACAAGCCCTGGGGTCTGGCCCGTCTTTGCCGTTGGTCTTTGTCTGATTCCTATGGCCTCTTCTCCAGTGCTTGCTGAGCAACATCTGGAGTAAGGGGATGACAGACAGGCAATTATTTAGTCCCATTATTCATTTCCTATTCATTTTATTCCCTGCCAAATATTCTTTCCTCCCCACCCCAGCCCTTAGTGTAAATCCAGTAGCCATGTCTGTTCTCTGGATCAGCCTGAGAGCTGGCACTGTGTAACTATTTGAGCTGATGGATTGGCTGAGGACAGACAGATGTGAAGGTCCTGGGTAGATTCTGCATCAAGTGCCCAGAAAGGGGTTGGAGGGCAGTCACTACCTTCCCTTTGGGGACCAGAGGAGGACTTTTGAATTGCTGGAGGCCTTACAGGGACACTGGTGGGCCAGTGAGAGGAGGAGGGGGGAGGTGCTTGACTTTGCCTCACACACCAGCCTGCTTCCTGCCTGCTCTCCCCTCCTCACTCTTTAAGCTCTCTTCCTCTTCCCTAGTGAGCAGCTCCACCTCCTGCAGCACTCCCGTTCTCGAGTCCCTAAGATGGACAGCATCAGCGTCCAGAGCATGATTGAGTCTAACCGGAAGTGGCTAGAACATTTCAAGAATGACCCCAAGGTGTATCCTTTTAGCTGGTCCCCAAACCCTTGTCCCTTCCTGTTGTACCGGCCGACTCGCTGTGCTCCGCCACAGGTCTCTGATGTCTGAGGAGCATCCTGTTGGGCCTTTGACCTGTTCTTAGCACCCACCTGGACGTGCTCAGCCATCTAGTTTTCCTTCACTTTGTGACCAGACAGCTCTTCTCCTCAGCGCCCAAACCAACAGCCACTTCGAACTTACTGCAGCTGGGCCTGGATGAGAACAACAGACTGAATGTGTTTCACTATTGAGGCCTGTGGGGTGGCGGCCTCCTCCTCTACACCAAGTGCCTGAGGTGCCATCAGCACCTTATTCCCCTCTGGTCAAGCATGTCCTCCACTGTGTGTTCCACCCAGGACTCGGAGGAACCCCCGGGTAGGTAGGCGGGAAGCTCGTCATGACTGTAAACAGCCATACACACTTCACCCATGGACTGTCCTGAGCAGGAATATACGGACATCTGCAAGCTTCTGCATCAAAGTGGCTGCTGAGGACTTCAGGGATGTGGCCACCTTCAATTAAAGCAGCTGCCTTGGGAGGCTTAGGGAGTCTCCTTGGAGCTCAGGTTCCTGGCCTTCAAGTCCTGCCGAGGGCTCTCATGGAGGAGGGGAGTGTGGTCCTTTGCTCAGGACAGCCCCCTGGCATGCCCATGCCCTGGAACCTGGCTGTAGCTGTCTTTCTGATACCTCAGCCCCGTAAGGGTCACATCCGTTCCTCTCTTTTTGGCTTTTTTCTTTTTTATTGTCTTCTTTTGACTCTCTCAGGTCTGGGCTCAGCTGCCTGAGTCCTGCTGGAGTTGTTCCCGGGCCCCAGATGTTCTGCATCTTTCCCTCAGCCAGCACTGGGCTTTCCTCAGGGCCAGCAGCCTTCCCCTCCCTTAGGACGCTCTCTGGAGCTCTCCCTTGCTCTCAGGTTTCAAACACCCCATCTCTTCAGGAAGCCAAAAAGAAAGCCATAGAAAAAGATGAGGATGACTTCTGCTCCGTCTTGATAGTTCTCTTCCTACAGCATCCTCGTGTATCTGCGAGTCCTGTGTCCCTCTGTCCTTCCACCTGTGCCACCCCTGTCCTAATCCTGTTATCAACTCTTCCCAGAGCTCAGTGGAGGACTGATTACTTGGTACTGGCAGGGACTGTCTTGGCCAGGTGGCGCTTCTGGCACAGCCTCTACAGCCCCAAGTCCCCCAGGGGGCTCTGCAGGCGATGTTCTCGGCATCTGTATCATTGTTTAAACAAAACGCCTCATTTTTCTTGTCTTGAGAAGCTGCGGGCTGCCTTTACCCACTCTCACCGCTTTGTTGCTCATTTCTTCGGCATGGAATACAACCCTAAGAACCAGTTGGCTTTTTACCCTCTTAGGTAAATTTTTAAGTCATCAGCCGACCACACGCAGAAAAAGTCTATTTTGTTATTTGTTCCACTCTGTGTGCCTTGAGAGCAGCTTGTGTGATCCGACCAACCCTGGTGACAATCCTGTGTCTTTTTGCATCTATTAAATCTCTCAAGTCTGTTTTCTATAAGGCAGTCCTATGAATGTGTTGGTCTCTCTGGAGGCCTTTGTGTCCTTCCTCCTGTGGGAAAGGGAGATGGGGACAGAGTGTTTATGAACTATCTCCTTGGGTATCTGATCTAATCATCCAACAGTGTGGAGTTTGGTGCAGGTGTGGTTTGCTCTATTTTTATGGGTGACGAAAGCAAGGTTCAGAGACCTTTAGGTGCGTGGGGCCCCTAATATAGAGCTCTGCACGCCGTCCCCTCCCCCAGAGCACCCTCAGCCCTACAACTGCCGCCACTTCTCAAGGAATGCTCGCTCACACTCACTATCCGCCCTTCCCTGTTTCCCACTTGCCAGGCTGGAGACCCACAGGGCCATTCCCCAAAGACTGTGGGTTTCGTCTCCTATGTAGACAAAGCCATGCCCTGCACCCCAGCCGTAAGCTGGCACCGTTAAATGGGGTCTGTCCCCCCGCCCCGGGTGAACAGTCTGTAGATACTCCTGGGTTTGTAGCAAGGGAGTAGCTAGGAGAACCAGCTCACACAACCTTCCTTCATGCAGGTGTATAGACAACCAGCTGAAAACAGAAGAGCTTAGCCTAGTGTCCTAGCCACTTCCCAGAAAGGAAGGAGGAAACAAGGGAGGCGTCAAGCTGATAGCTGTTGAATGCTTCTGTGTGCTACGGTTTTCTTAAGCTCTTGTTTGTAATCTTGACCTTAGGAAACATATGAAGAAGTTTAGGCTTAGAGAGGTTAAGTAACTAGCTCGAATGCACAGAACTAGTAACTAGGATTTGAACTAGATCCATCTGTTCCTAAAAGTCCAGTTCCGTTGCCCACAGCCGCCCTGTGTCAAAAGCTGTTTCTTCCAGGCTTACCTCACAGTCCCTGGCAGTTTGGTCTGCACACCTGAAACGTGGTTTCTAGCTGGGGTAGTAAAACCTCCCTGGGTTAGGGCTTAAAAAGGGATTTTGGGGATCTGGGCACATAGTACCATATAATTTACTCATTTAGCATGCGTGTGACCCTGGGATCAGTCCCTAGTATAGAAAAAAAAGTGGGGGCTGGTATTTGGCAGGCATGGTGGCATTCCTATTTAATCCTAAGTACTCAGGAGGCAGAGGCAGATAGATCTCTGAATTTGAGACCAATCTGGTTTACAAAGTGAGGTTTAGACCAGCCAGGGCTACATAGTGAGAACCTGCCTCTTAATAAATAAATATATTTAAATTTAAAAAATTAAAACAATCTAATCTACATGGGAAATAGAAAAAGACAAGATCTCCTGAGTAAATTGGGA
>LOJH01009229.1:11942-28679 GCA_001685095.1 Ellobius talpinus
CCCAAACACTGGGATTAAAGGTGTGAGCCACCACTACCTGGATCTGTTTCTGGATCGATCTTGTGAAGCCCAGGGTAGTTTGTTCTTTGTTCTGTACATGTAGTGTTTTGGGTAGGAGTCCATCTGGTGCAGACCCACGCAGACCCTGTTCCTGCTGCCGCAATCTGTGCGACTTCATCCTGCTAGGTTGAGAAGGCCTTGTTTCCTGGACACCCTCAATTCCCTCTCGCTCTTACACTGTTTCTGCCTCCTCTTCTACAGGGTTCCCTGAGCCATGAAGGGAGGGATGTGGTAGAGAAAACCCAATTCGTACCGAATATTCCAAGGACTCTCACTCTCTGCACACCGTCTGGCTGTGAGCTGCTGCAGTAGGAAGGTCCTCTGATGCTGGCTGAGCAAGGGACTGATCTAAGACAGTAGCAAAATGTCATTAGCTGTCATTTTATTGCTATGTTCCTATTGTATCTAACAGGAGTATTTGATTTTCGCCTAGGTCAGTCTCAAGTTCTTGGTCGCCCAGGCAGTGTCAGATATGGGTCACATCTCACAGAGTAGGCTTTCAGTCTAATCAGATATTGGTTGGTTACACCGACACATTTTTGTGCTACAGATGTACTATTGTATCTTGTGGGTGCGACACCACTGCACATTGAAGAGTTTGTAGTTGGGCTGATGTGTTCATTTCTCCTTTGATAGAATGCAGAATACCTTCCTGTATCAAGAACACTGACCAATAGGATTGAAGGTTCTAGGTAGGCGCCCAGTTGACTTGTCCATGTTCAGTGGGTCGTGTAGTAGTTATTTTTAGCAAAAGGGCATTATTGTCAGTTTGTGAAGAGTAACCTATAGACTTTTGCAACAGTTTGGGTGACTTGTCTATTGGTGAGAGTGGGGTATTGAAGTCTCCCACTATCAGTGTGCAAAGGCCAATATGTGATTTAAGCTGCGCTAGTGTTTCTTTTTATGACCTTGGGTGCCCTTGTGTTTGATGTGTAGATGTTAAAAATTGTAATGTCCTCTTGGTAGAGTTTTTCCTTTGATGAGTATGTAGTGTTCTCCCCTATCTCTGCTGATTATTTTTGGCTTGAAGTCTAATTTCTATTAAAAATGGCTGCACCAGCTTGATTTTTAAGTCCATTTGCTTGGAATATCTTTCTCTATTCTTTTACCCTGTGTTTATTGGATACAACAGATGGATGGATCCTGTTTTCATATGTATTTGTTAGTCTATGTCTTTTTACTAGGGAGCTGAGAGCATTGATGTTGAGAGAGATCATTGGGCAGTGTTTGTTGATTCCTGTTATTTTGTTCTTGTTACCTCCCCCCAACTTTGATTTGCTGGTCTGAGATTATTTATTCCTTGTGTTTTCTTGGTTGTGGTTAACCTCTTTGAGTTGAAAGGGTTTTTTTTGTTTTGTTTTTCTTTTCTTTTTTTTCTAGCACCTTCTGTAGGGCTAGATTTGTAGGTAGGTTTTGCCTAAATTTGGTTTTGTCTTGGAATGTCTTTCTCCACCTAGTATGATCAAAAGTTTTGCTGGGTATAGTAGTCTGCATTGGCATCTGTGGTCTCCTAGAATTTGTGGACTTCTGGCTTTTAGAATATCCATTGAGAAGTTATGTGTTATTCAATAGGTCTGCCTTTATATGTTACTTGGTCTTTTTTCCTTGCAGTTTTAAATAATCTTTCTTTGTTCTGTACATGTAGTGTTTTGATTACTATGTGCCAAGGGGCTTTCTTTTCTGGCCCAGCTTATTTAGTGTTCTGTGTGCTTCTCATACCTTGATAGGCATTTCTTTCTTTAAGTTAGGGAAATTTTCTTCTGTGATTTTGTTGAAAATATTTTCTGTGCCTTTGACTCAGGTTTCTTCTCCTTCCTCCATTCCTATTATTCTTAGGTTGGTCTTTTCATAGTGTACCAGATTTCCTGGATGTTTTATGCCAGGAGGTTTTTTAATTTAACATTTTCTTTTACTGATATATTAATTTTTTTCTATCCTGTCTTTAATGCCTGAGATTCTCTCCTCCAACTCTTATATTCTGTTGGTGAGGCTTGCCTCTGAGGTTTCTGTGCATGTCCCTAAATTTTCCATCTCTAGAGTTTCCTTGGTTTGGGTTTCTTTATTGATTTTATTTCTAATTTTGGGTCTTGAACTATTTTGCTTATTTCCTTCCACTGTGTGTTTATATCTTCATACATTTCTTTAATGGATTTATTCATTTATTTTTTGAAAGCCCTCTACCATATTCCTGAAGGGCCCTTGTCTTGTGCCTCAGCTATGTTGCCACACTCATGGCCTGCTGTAGTAGTATTGTTGGGCTCTACTGGGGACATGCTGCCATGGCAGTTACTGACTGTTTTTATACCGGCATCTAGGCATCTGGATTTGGGATGAGTGTAATTCTGGGTTCTGATATCTGTTCTTGTCTTCACTGGGTGGGTGTTTTGGTCTTGGTTTTGGTTGCCCTATACATTTTTTTAGGAGAGTGTGGTGGCTGTGTGTTGCCTGATAGAGAGTGCTTTGGGGGTCCTGCTATGTGTTTCCAGGTACAATGGGAGCTGATACTTAGGAATGGAGGTGAGCTGGGTGAGCTGGGTGTGCTGGTGAGGGGATGCACAGGCAAGAAGAAAGCAGGGTATGCCACCAGACTCCGCTTAATCCACTGGGAATGGGAGCAGAGAGTGAGGAGAGGCCACAGCAGAGAGTCTGCTACAGAGCCAGGGATGAGACCAGGGATTAGACTTGGAGAAAAGCAGGCAGAGTGGAGCTCTGAAACTCAGGTGCCTTCTTAACTGGCCCACTTGCTTCTCTAGCAGACTTGGTCAGGATGTTCCCAGGGAATGCCTGCTAGAAATGGGGACTGGCCTAAGGGGATGAGATGGGGCCGGGTTGGGAGGAAGGCTAGAGTAGAAGGTCTGTGTGATCTGCAGGAGATGGGGTAGGAAGAGAGGGAGGGGAGGCCACAGCAGGGAGTCTGCTGCAGAGCTGGGGGTGAGAGTGGAGAGGGGAAAGGGAAGATCTGTAATTAGCCTACTGGTTTCCCTGGCCTGTGTCCAATTATGGAATATTTTAAAATAATATACACATTCCTTATTAATTCACTAAATGAGATGATGTGATAGACATAATAATTGGTAGACTTTTCAAGGGGTGATGGTAATGCACAATATTTTGACATGTGTAGAACAGTTGTTACATGAAGTTATGATTTCTAATCACGATGATCATGCAGACTGCTAATGTTATTGTAGTGTGTAGCTTATAGTCACAATCAAAGGAAATGCCAAATTTCCAACTAGTGAAAACGAAGATGCAATGTTTCTCCTTCAAGTTCATGGAGTACTAACTTCTATCTATGGATCTATTAGGGCTCAGACCCAGGTTGAAACCTTTCCCCTTTGGGAGGAGCTTGGCTGCTGCCAAAACATTTTAGATCTGGACAGCATCCCCAAAGGACTAAATCCCGGAAATGACAGACCAAGAGAGTGTCCCCAGCAGGACAGGCCTAAAGAAATGAGAGCAACTGAAGCTCCTGTGTAAGCCTGAGGTATAAGTATGGATATGTGCTAAACCCAGCCTTGGGAGAGCAGGACCCAGCAGCTCACATCTCCCAGTAGCTTCTACAGAGGGAGAGCCTGGAATACTGACAGTCTCATTGTCCCAGAAAGATATTTGGTCACAGCTCAGCTCCTCTTGTAAAATCGATAACCACTTCTCTGACGTTAACACATACATTAGCTCTATGTATTGTGCATGGGCCATTTCACATCTGGCTTCTTTGTTTAGTATTGACATTCACCCATTGTTGGCAAATGTATCAGTAACTTGTAAAATAGGATTATTTACTTTATTTATTATTAAATTAGGATCCTACTTGTTGATTTGTTTACGTATGCTTTTGTTGATACATTTGAGTCATACTGGGGCCTGTCTTAGGCTACAATACAAACGGAGTTGTCTCGGTCTCTTGGTGGACTCATACCTTTATTTCTTTTATGGATGGATATGGAAAGCCTGTGTCTTTTCATAGGCAGGCTTGTCCACCACCGTGAGAAGCTGCCAGCGAGTGTTCCAAGGCTGCCATGACATTTCCTGTCTTCAGTGGCCATGCACAGAGCTGCCAGGTGTCTGACATCCTTGCCTGTGTTTAGTGCTATCATTTTATTTTTTAATTTTGACCACTCTAGTGTCTATGGAATGGCCTCTCATTATGTTTTTAACTTGCATCTCTCTGATGAAAATTGATCGCGAGTACCAGCTAAATGTCACTGCCACTGCCTTTTTGATGTTGTCAGTGTTTGAGGGAAGAAAATCTGTCTCCTGGCAGATATTTTTGGATCAACTCTGTAAAGGTCCTGGAATTGAATTTCTAAGAATAAGGTTGTTATGTCATTTTCTGTCTGGTTGCCATCTTCTTACTGGGTGTCTTCTCAGCCAAAATTGAATTCGGAAGTGGGGAGGTGAAATAAGTTCTTTAGGACTTCAGTGAGTTCGTTACTCTTAGCTAGCTGTATGGAAAAGTATGACTTCAGCCCTGCGTGAGAGTTCCTTTTTGCTACCACGGGAATAAAGAGCTTTTACATCCTTTCTGCATTGTAGCTATAAGGGAGACTGGTTTCTTTTCCTTCTTCCTACTCTTGGAATTAATTGAAAGCAACACAAAATATTAGGGGAAAAGTAATATGTTGTTGTTCAATTTTTCTTGAAAGTCGATTGATTGTCTTGAATCCCTAGGTCTACATCTTATGCCCAGAATCTTCCATATCCTCCATAATCTATGGGTAGGGTTAGTGACCTGAACAGGACTGCTCCTTTATTCTGAGAATACTCTTAATTCAACTCAGTACCCTCCATGTCCGTTACCCAGCTCAAATCACATAAATTCTTGGTCTTCTAGATACCTACCATCAAATATATCCATGCAAGCTAAGAGTCCTACGACATGGTTTGGGTCAAGTGATTTTTAATAGCTTTTCTGAGAGAGGCTTCACAAACCACACATTTACCCTTTTAAATGGTGCAGTGCAATGCATTTGTAGATATTTATAGATATATGTGACCAGTCTGTTCTAGAACATTCACTATTTCAAAAATAGCCTCATCTTGGGTCTAGCATTTTCCATTTTTTATTCTTCCAGCCCTAAGCAGCCACATACCTACTTTCTGTCTGTGGCTTTCCCACTTCTGGACATTCCCTATATGTGACATGTGCAATGTGTTCTGTTGTGACTCCTTTCACTTAATCTGATTATTTCAAGGTTCATCCTCTGTTTAGATGTCTCAGAACTTCATTCTTTGCATGACTGATTCATGTCTTAATATAATGATGTGCCGTGCATTGTTTTCCTTGTTTTTGCTGGGCTCCACTTGGCTGCTGGTCCTTGGGATTACTGTCCAGAGGGTCCTAGCAGTCACATAGATTATAATTATAGGTGAGGCTTCTTACAAACTAAGGCAGAACAGCACTTTCAAGGGTGGGAGCTGGTGATGGCCTATAGGACCATTGTGGAGGTAAACTCTCTCACTGCGAGAATGGACAATAGTCAGGAAGACCACTGAGTCCACCTACATTTGTATGCCGACCTTATACTATTTTTTCTTTTTTTCTTTCCCTCCCTCCTTCCCTCCCTCTTCCTCTCTCTCCCTCCCTCCCTCCTTCCTTTCTTCCTTCCTTCCTTTTTATTTTTTTCCATTCAGTTATTGACAGAACCATAGAGGATGAGAACACTCAATAAATCTTTCTCCATTCAACAGCCAGAAGGAAGCCATCTTGGGACCCAATACTATTTCTTAAGTCCCCAGAACAAACAACTTTCCTGAAGGTTTTTTTTTCCTTTCCAGGTGATTGACAGATTCATTCTTTTGGATGATAATTATATAGTAGAACAGACTAAAAAGAATTAAACAAAGGATGAAAAAGAGCTTGTAAAATAGCCATGGTTTACCAGGATGAAATGGGCTTTCCTTAATTGGCCTCAACAAAGTCACGATACGTTTGTCTGGCAGGTAGCAACCCTCTCCCATGGTGTCATAAAGTTGAAGGTGGGTGGCTGAGATGCTGTCTCCTTTACCCGGCACAGTTTTCACTTGTAAACACGGGAGCTGGGGAGTAAAGGCTAGAGCAAGAACATGCTCCCCTGCAAAGAACCCTTCCGAGTGTGAATTCCACGCGTTGTCTCGCAGAATCCTTGAGGTCATTCCCTATTGGAAAGTGAAGAGTTCTTGTTTTGAGACAAACAGTTTTTTACTTCATTTTTCCAAGACCAGACTAAAACCGAAACTATCTCCTCCCATCTTGCTCTCTTCTCTGCCATTTTCTGTAGAGCTGGTGGGCAGTAGGGCCTCAAAGTAACAGTAGAGTCCCACGGATGCAGTTCTTGGCTTTGCAGGCTTCTGGTTATGAGAGAGAGGCATATTTTCTTTCTTTTTTTAAAAGGTTTATTTATTTATTATGTATATAACATCCTGCCTTCATGTATGCCTATGTGCCAGAAGAGGGTGCCAGATCTCATTATAGATGGCTGTGAGCCACCATGTGGATGCTGGGAATTGAACTCAGGACCTCTGGAAGAGCAGCCAGTGCTTTTAACCTCTGAACAATCTCTCCAGCCCTGATAGGTCCATTTTCAATGACCTTCAAGCCTGCTAATATCTGACTTAGCTACTTTGCACCCTCAATCATTGGTAGACTAAAGACTGTTAAAGTTTACTTTCTGGCTATTATACATAATGCTGTTATCTATATTTATGTCTGTGTTTGGGGTGGACATGTTTTAATTTGTTTTGGGCATATACCTAACAGTAGGAATTCATAGCTCTAATAACAATTTTGTGATTAGCTGTGAAGATCACTATGCATTCTACCACCAGCAGAAGAGAATAACAGTTTCTCTGCATCCTTATCAAAACTTGCTACAATCTGAATTTTTGTTCTAGCCATCTTAAAAGGCTAGAATCTTAAAACCTCACTCAGGTCTTTATTTGCCTGGAGATTAATTATGCCAGTCAATCTTTTTGTTCACTTTTAGTCAATTGTGCAGCTTCAATAATGGTTTTTTTTCCCGTATTGGGGATCGAACAAGGGCTTCATGCAAACAAAGCAAGTACTTCACCACTCAGCTATATCTTCAGCCCCAAATGTACATCTCTTTTGGAGAAATAGCTATTTGTATTCTCTTTTCCACTTTCTCCATTTTTATCGTGGTAAAATACATATAACATACCAACATAATACGTTTCACTTAGCCATATTTAAGTATACAGTTTGGTGGTATTAGATATTTATAATATTGCACTCACCTCCATAACTCTTTCATCTTTTAAATTGATTCTATATGACTGTAAGCCACTACTTTACTGCTCCACGATCTCTAACACCCTAAATACTTCCTGTGAGTGGATCATACAGCTCCTGTGTTTTTAGGACTGACCTGTTTCACATATCATAGTGTCTACTCATGTTTAACATGATGCAGAATTTTCTTCCTTTCTAAGACAAATCAATATTCCATCATATGCATATATCACATTTTTCTCCATTTGGGGGGTCTCTTCTGTGTTTTAGCTATTGAGAAATAATGCCGCTATGGGCATGTATCTATATAACTACCTCTTTGAGACGGCGCTTTCAGTTCTTTGGAATATATAGAAAAAAGTAGAATTACTGGTTCATACATGCATTTTATTTCTAACTTTTAAAAACCACTGCTATATTTTTTCATAACAAATATATCATTTACATTCCTACCAACTGCACATGGGGTTCTAACTTCCACCTTTACCTTCCATACTTTTGGCTTAGGTGTATGTGTTTGGACTAGTAACTCATTATAGTTCTGATTTGCATTTCCAGAATGATTGATAATGTTGGCTGTTCTGTCCTTAATGTCTGCTTGTGTGTGTTCTTTGGAGAAAATGTCTATTCAAGTCCTCTGCCCTTGTAGTGGTTTTTGTTGTTGAACTTGAGAAGCCCCCTGCATATTCTGCATCTTAATCTTTCCTCAGACATGTTTTGCAAGAGCTTCCTCCTGCTCCGTGGTCTGCCCTGTCACTCTCTTGACAGCTTCTTTTAATGCACAAATTTAAATTGTTTTCTTGAAGCCTAATTTGTATAATTTTCCCCCTTTTGTTACCCATGGCTCTAATGTCATACTTAAAAACACATTGTCAAGGGTAGTGTTCTGAAAGTTTAGGCCTATGTTTTTTTCTAAGATTTTTATTAGGTCAAACAAAGTCTTTGACCCACTTTGAGTGAATCCATGATTATAAAGTCAAACTTCATTTTTTTCTTCTTCATTGTGCATGTGTGTGTATGTATATGTATGTATATGTATATGTACACATATATGAAGTGCTGGGGATTGAACCTGGGACCAAATCCATGCTGGGTAACTGCTCTACCACAAAGCTACATCCCCAGACCAGACCTCTAGTATAATTTCTAAAAGGTGATTTTCCCCTCCATTAGATTGCCTTAGACTTCTTGTCAAAACTGCTAGATCATATACACCAGGCTCTATGCTACTGGTTATTCTCTGTCACTTATGCCAGCATCATACTGTTTTGATTACTCCAGCGATGTCAGAAGTTTTGAAGTTAGCGAGAGGCTTCTAGCTTTGTTCTTTTTCAAGTGTGTTTTGTCTATCCAGGCCCCTTGGAATTCCATGTGTGACAGCTTTTAACCACATTCTGCTCCATTTAAAACTTAGGTAAAAGACCTTGTGTTCATGTGTAAATCTCTGGTCATATTTGGTGGATAACGTGTTCCCTGACAACAGCTCAGGCATAATTAAAAGCAGACATTTCTTTATATGAGATAGAATTATCCTGTTCTGGGAGAACATAGAAAGTGGAGGAGCTGCCAGCAAAGCCCCATGCTCTGAGCTATCTGCCTTGAAGACTTGTTAGATGACAGACACGTGGAAATTGAACAGATCCAGCATTATCTTTGGCTTTTCTTGTCAACATAACATCAGTTAGGCTCATTGAATTTCCTCCAGCTTAGTACAGAGGTAACCATTATAGGATCCTGTGGCTCCAAAATTACCCAAGGCCTCTCATCAGTATTGATCTCACTCCAGAAGTCCCAGACTACTTCCGAAAGGGCAAACTCTTATTTCCAGAACCTGGGATGCTCCCAGACTATTCTCAAGCTTGATACATTTAAACAAAGTCAAACAGGGTGAACGTTCAAAAAAATCTTGTTTTAAATAGCAGTAAGCCTCATTTTGGAAGGTCACCAGAGGAGACCTTCAAGAAAACAGAATTTAAAACGTGTACTTAGGACTTAAATGATATGCCTTTGATGGTACCAAAATTCATTCCTGAAACCAAACCATTATTTTGTGTCACTGTTTTGTAACCCATCACAAACTTCCCATGGATATAGACTATCTTATTCAACATGTGTCCTTAGCCCACATGTTTGCCCACTTCCAAACATATAGTGGAGTTCAAGAGACTGATGTTCAGTAGATAGATAAAAAGGTTGCCCACTTAGTCCATTTTGTTTTTATGCTAACAGAGTACCTGAGACTGGATAATTTATAAGAAAAGAGGTTTATTTGGAATCAGAGTCCTGGAATCTGGAAGCCCAGGAATATGTCATCAGCATCTATTTGGCCTTATGCTGCTTCCCATCATGGTGGAAAGGGGAAGGGCTAGCAGGTTCATGCCATGGAGGCAAATGCAAGGCATTGTCTACTTAATAACTGTCAAGTCACTGAAGAAGGTTGTAATTCATTTGTGATGGCTCTTCCTCTGCTCACCGACCCTCCCTTCCTGTTACTATCATGAGCATCAGGAGGAGTCATGGTGGGGAAAAATCACATCCCAATCACAGCTCCAGCTTCCCCGAGTCATGCCAGATGGAGACGCAGAAAAATCCAAGGTGCTCAAAATCACACACAGTTTCCGACCTAGAAAAGGACTGCTGTAAACTAGTATGAAGCCATGGGTGTGTGGCAATAGGACTAGGGTGTTAAGACTTGGAGTCTTTGTTGCAAGAACCAGGAGAAATGGGATGCCTCAGTAGAAAGCATCTTGTTCTTTGTTCTTCACTGAGCATAAAGATCTATTATTCTTTGGAAGTAGCTGTCCTTTAGTGGAATGCCTTGCAATGTAGTTTTACTTAGAGGAGGGTCACAGCCCTGCTCGTGTCCTATTAGGAAAGCGGTAGGCAAAGCAGTGCAGAGTCAGCAGAGCCATCAGCCTGGGACACTGTAAGACAGAGCAAGCAGCTCTCGGTGCCTTGTGGGTCACTGAAGCAAGGGAGCACTGCCCAGCTAACCTTGGCATCCGTTTCTGACATGTACGCTGTTAATCTATTTTGGTGATGTTAGAAACTGGTTGCTTGACTGAAAAACATGTCCAGTTCCCACTGGCATGACAGAGAAGCTCCTAGACTTTCTGTTCCTAAGTGCTAAACATCTTGTTAATGGTGCCGTGCCCTTCCTTTTGTTGTTAGTTTTATTATTGTTTTAGTTAACATGGAAAACAATGGGTTTTATTGCGATATTTTCTTACATGTGTATATCCTTGTACTATGTTTATATTCACCCCACACACATACTACCCTCTCCATCCCTCCCCTTTCTCACTCTCATCTCTTCCTTTGCCCTTGTGTTTTCATGCATAACACACACACACACACACACATACACACATATATTCTGGATATATAGAAAAGCATGGTGCTTTGCCTCCTAACTCCTTTATCTATCTTTTCGTTCATTTCCTCTGTCCCTTTAGGCCTCTTCCTCTACCTTCATAATCTCCCTTCACTTTCATGTTTCTCTCTCTCTTCCTCTCTCTCTTTTTCTCACCTCTCTCTCACCTCTCTCTCTCTTCCTCTCTCTCTCTTCCTCTCTCTCTCTCTCTCTCACACACACACAGAGGGAGAGGGAGAGGGAGAGAGAATGAGTCTTCCCAAATATGGCTCAATTTACTTAACTAATGATTACCAGTTTCATCTATTTTCCTACAGATGTCATTTTGTTCTCTATTTTCCTACAGATGTCATTTTGTTCTCTATTTTCCTACAGATGTCATTTTGTTCTTCTCTCTGGGGAAATGGATTTTACTGTGTATTTTATCGCATTTCTATCATCCATGTATGGTGTTGATGGCCATCTAGGCTGTTTCCATGCCAGGGCTAATATGAACAGTACAGCTATAAACACGGGCACTCCAGTGTCTCTGTAATGGGATGTCAATTCTTCAGGGCCCGTCTCTAAGGACGGCACAGTGGATTATAGGGCAGCTGTCTTTTTAGTTTTCTGAGGAAACTCAATAAAAACTTTTGTAGTGGTTGTACCAGATTACATTTCCACCAGCAATAATAATTAATCGCCCTCCACATCTTCACAGGATTGAAGTTCTTGACTTAGCCATTCTAAGATAGGCACATTTGCCTGATTGCTAAAGTTGTCAAGCCATTTTTCAAGTACTTACTAACCATTTATATTTTTTTCTCTTGAGAACTCTCTGATCATTTCAGTCACCCATTTACTGATTGGATGGTTTGGGAGGCCACCTGGAGTGACTAGTGTTCTGACTTGGGTCAGGGAGTGTCTCCCAAATGAGTTGAGGAAGGGAAGTATGAACAGCACTAAGATCTGAGCAGGTCATCCACCTCGCTGAAGTTTAAAACCCAGCAAGCGTTAATTAGCATGTCAGGGCAATGCTGCTGCTTGGGATGCTAAGAGCTATGGAGCTTTATGGGTCTCAGACTCCACTACTGTGAGTCTCAGGTAAATAAGGGGCTCCAGGTTGACCTTCCTGTGGTCCTCGGGCTCGGGCTTGGGATTACCACACTCCAAAGTTCTTCCCTACTGAGGTCTGCCTCTGAGGGCAGGGACTCAAACTTATACACTCAGTGGCCTAAGCTGAACCTCCTGCTATAACTGCTAATGGCAAGCTTTGGTGCCAGTCCCCGGGCCTTTGCTCCCCACCTCTCCATACCTGTCTCCTGTGTCTGGCTGGCTCTCTGAAGCTGTGATTGAATCCAACAAGCTCCCTGACTTGTATTCTCAGGACCTCTGGATTTGGGTTGTTGTTGTATAGTGGACTGAATTTGGGGCCATACATATGCTAGGCAAGCACCATGTTACTGAGCTGTATCCATAGCCATCCTTGTACCTTTTTATATTGAGGCCAGATCCTGCAAAGTTTCCCAGGCTGGCCTGGAACTCTCTCTACAGCCTAGCAAACCCCAAATGGTGATTCTTCAGCCTCAGTCTTCCGAGTAGCTAGGATTACACATTTTTATCATTCCAGTTGGTGGGTATCATGGTTTCAAATCCTAGTTTTGCTCTCAAATGGCACCCAGCTATAGTTCTCCAAGGCATGGGGAATGGTGGCGTGGAACTCCTTTTGCTGATGCCCCATCCTGCCAGAGCAGTCATTGTCTCATCAGAACCTACAGCTGGATTCAAGGGTTGCATGAGCTGTGGGCTCACCCTGTGGGTAGGATTCTGGTTCATTCAGCCTGGCTTACCTTTTGGGAGAGGCTTCTGCTTCCCTTCCTGTCCTGGGAGCCACAGAGCCGGAACACGTTTCTCTTGGCTTACTTCTTTACCCTGCATCGCCCTTCTGTTTCTCAGCAGTTCCGTCGGACACCCTTTCTTTCTCTCTTGTTCTCTTTGGAACAGAGTCTGACTTTTCTGATCCCAACCCTTGTCCATCACTGCATCACACGGAAGCAGCTTCTAATCCACCATCTTACCTGGAAGTCAAGTTTGGCCCATTCTTCCTCAAAAGTACCCATAATCTTTTCTCCAGAGAGATCTAATTTCTTAAGTAATGCCCAACATGGCAAACCAGCTTGGATTGACACTTTTCATCGTGTGTATATGTATAGCCCATTTCTATTTGACTGTCAATAGGAAAAAAATCTGAAGGCAGATATGGAAAATGCACATACACATTTTATCAAGTTATTTACGAGGTGGGTAGAAAACTGGGCTCCAAGACAGACTTTGAATGTCTTCTTTTCATCTGTTTCATCCGTTGTGTCAACACCAAGTTCAAGGCTGAACCCAGTGACTAAGTTGATATTTCAGGATTGGCACTGGGAAAAGTAAATTCCCTGCCAGTTCAAATGTTAAGTCAAAATGTTCCTAAATTTTAGCACAACAGAAGGACAACTATTCGGGTGATATTAGTGCTAGTAAGAATGGAACAAATAAGCCACACCTCCATAAAATCAGGCATCGCTGGCGATTCAGCCCCTCTCGTGCACTGCCCACCAAAACACTATGCCTCTGCCTGCCCCCCAGTTCACCAATATCACACACTGGTCTGATATTTAATGTTATAATGACATTATGTCATATAATTTTGTATGTGTAAGTTATAAAACAGTCTATAATTTTATGCTCATAGATATTAAGATTTATTAGCATAAATGACCAAAGTGTTGGGCTTTTGTGTCTATTCCCTTATGCCATTCATGATTCATTGCAGGGGCGGGAAAAGCAACTCTCTGTATTTTACGAGGAAAGGTATTTAACATAAAAGAATTTGCTTCACACATCCATCGGAAAGCAGGGAAGAACAAGCGTCAAGAGGACTATGGAGGGTACCTGGAGGTACAGGATGCCAAGGAGGACACTGCCAGTGACCTCTGCTGCTGTCCACATGAAGTGAGAACCAAGGAACGCCATGGGTGAAGCCCTTGGTTCCCCATCCAAGGCTGCAGCCACAGGAAAGTACATTTTCTTTCTAGTCAGCCCTCCAATACACGCACGTTTCCCTCGCTGGAAAACTTAACTTAGTATTCTACTGAAAGAAATATCCTTAGGATTTCTCTTCTGTAATCTAGGAGAGAATACAGGAAGGAATCAAAAGGCTATGGCTCTGAGCTAAAAGCAAACAGTATGGCAAAGGCTTAGGCAGTTTACATTAGGGCAGCGGTTCTCTGTCTTCTAATGTTGTGGCCCTTTAATGCAGTTCTCATGTTGTGCTGACCTCAACCATGAAATTATTTCATTGCCCCTTTATAGCTGTAATGAATCACAATGTAAATAACTGATATGCAGGATAGCTAACAGGTGACCCCTGTGGGGGTCTTGACCCACCGACGGGTTGAGAACTGTTGATTTAGGGGAAGAGAATCAGTTTTTGCCCATCTCTGGTCCACTACTGTCTCCTTCCTTCAGGTTAATTTCCAGCAGGAATCCTACAGTGCCCTCCTTAGGTATATCTAACTTCCTCTTTTGTTTGTTTGTTTTTTTCTTTACTTTCAAAAACAAAAGGCCCTCTTGTATTGCAGATTGCATGGGCACCCTTTGTAGATACACAGTGATGGGCAGCATTGCCTGAAGGGCCCAAAGATTAGAGATATTTGAAATTCGTCATGGGGTCTCAGATGGCGAGATTGTATCTAGAAATAACTGCTAGTCGCCACCGGGAGACCACAGAAACCTAGGCTTCCTGTCTTGGAAGCTGTCTTGACCTCCCAGGGGAGTGACTGGCAGCATGAGGTTTGCCTGTTTGCTTTCTGTGCATCTAAATATCCCTATAACCTAATCTCTAGAGAGGGCCTCGTAACCAGGCAACGTGAGTCATGCTCCAATTGTGGAGTCCTCTATCCACTCTGACTGCGATAGACTTCTTCAAAAATGAGAACACTAAAAGCAGGGCTGCAGCAATTGCATTCCGCTCTGCATGTCTACAGGCAGCGGACAGACCCATCCCCTCTTATGGGTGTTTAGAAATTACGATATAAGAACTCTAAAAAGTCTAAAACAACACATTTTACCTAAGAATAAAATTTAAAGCAAAAGAATATCCGCTCACCCCCAAACAGAAATGAAGGAAATAGGAGGGGGGACATCTCCTGGCTGGTGACAGTTTATTTTAGGCCCGGTGCTTTCCCCATTTGTAATTTAGTGCCACGCGAGTTTTCAGAAACACCGCCAAGTCAGATGGGTTTCTCAGGCGGGGACTTAATCTACACTGTTAAACACGGCTGTTCTGGTCCCTGACGTCCTTAAGAGTCCAACAGGACCCGAGCTAGTAAAATAAACTTAGAGATTTGGGTTTCAACAGACAAACCAAGCAGACGTGAGCAGAGAGTCAACAGTCCTCCTGGGCCAAGGTCACAGGCAGCCCAGGGACACAGACTTTGGAAAAGCCCCGTCTGCAGTACATCTGTTGTGAGCAAACAGTTCAGAGTTGGACGTTCTGGCCTTTAATCTTCAGGTTTTTCTATGAGGGAAAGTGATCTTGATTAGTACTGTCTGTGTCAGTGCTTTTGTTATAAATACTTCATTTGTGAGGAATTTGGCCATTGGGTGATGGATGATTAAACGACACTCAAACCCAGGGTCACCCCTCCCCTGCCTCCACCCACACGTCTGTTACCTAAAACCCAGAACCTAATTATCCAGACGAAAGGAGCAGCTTAGTCTCCAGTTGCCAAGTATTTTTTTCAGGTCACCTCGTGGCAGGGGCATGCGGGCCAGTACTGCACAGATGGATTCAGCTGGAACTAGTTTCTTAGGCCAACCTGAACTACCTCCCCTCTGGACGGCACTGGCTTCTGTGTGGTCTAGTAGGCTTGCTGTCATCTGGTCCTTCAGTCCCACAGTTCTTCTAGGGCAGCCAGGAATCTCAGTTCTCACATCCTCAGTCCAGAGTCTCTGTATTTTGCCAGTTTTCACCTTCTTCAGATGGATGTTCTAGGTATGTAGTCAAAATCATGGTAATTGCACCAACTGATGAGAAATAATGAGGATCCGGTTGTGTTCCGGTTGCGTGGGTGTGGGATTCTATGCATGGCGTTGCGAGTGTAGAACGGCATGAGTTTTTGTTCTGACCACGCACTAAAATGTAGAATGTATATATTCAGTAAGTTCATTACATAAATATGCAAAGAAAGACAAAGATATTCAGAACAATTAGAAACAAGCAAAATGCCCAGCAATGGGGTATTAGTTTCTTCTTAAGGAGGTATTCATCACGGAGAAACGCTATAGCTACAGAAGCAAGTCATCACGTCTTGAGCATCTGTATTTGTTGGCCTGAGAGCCATTCCATGGCATGTTGTGTGACCAAAGAAATGACACATTAGTAGGACTGATAGCCTCCCATGAAATAAGTCACAGATACCACTGTGGTCTGATTTCAGTAGCATCAGGGAGACAGCACGACAAGGAGGAGTCAGCCAAAGGCCGTTTCAATCTTTGCTCTCAATTTTCAGAAAACATGAGAGAAGGAACGTATGATTCTTAACCCGCAGCAACTCACCTCAGAATTTCCTCTTTTTCATAGTCTTCTTCATCATGATATGTTCTGAAGGTTGTCTACCCTGCATGTCCTTTACTAATTTCAACCTAAAACTTGTCAGCCCCCTCTGTTTCCTCTCTTGCTGTGGGACAATGGTCTTTAATCCTGTCACTTGTATTATTTTTAATAAAATACTGATTGGCCAGTAACCAGGCAGAAAATATAGGCTGGGTGGCCAGGCAGGGGCAACAAAAATTCTAGGAAGAGAGAAGTTTCAGTGTACAGTTGTGACCCAGACACAGAGGAAGCAAGATGTGACTGCCTTGCCGAGAAAGGTACGAAGCCATGTGGCTAATGTAGACAAGAATAATGGGGCAAATTAAGTTGTAAGAATTAATAACAAGCCTGAGCTACTAGGCCAATCAGTTATAATTAATGTAGGACTCTGCGTGATTCTTTGGGACTTAACGACTGCGGGAACCGGGCAGGACAGAAAACTCAGTCAAC
>LOJH01009230.1:0-15000 GCA_001685095.1 Ellobius talpinus
GACCTCTGGAGGAGCAGCCAGTGCTCTTAACCTCTGAGCCATCTCTCCAGCCCCAAGACATGCTTTTTATAGCCTCAAGCATTCTTTGTTGATGTGAGCATTGTGAAAGGAAGACCATTTCACTCAAACCACTGCAATACTCAGAGTTGCAGACTCAGAAGACAATGATGGCATAGAGTAAAACATTCGAATTCCAAAAGAAAGAGACATGGATAGGACTGGACCAATCCAGGACCCGCACCCAGACTCCATGTCTGCTGTCTGAGGCATGAGGTAATGACGTGAACTACAAAGGGCCTGGGCAGCCCTGTCCCTACAGCCTTGCTGTTTGCAGCTCAGGTGGCCTTGGTCTTGGCCAGACTCCTACCCACTGCCTGTGGCTCTCCCTGGCAGACGTCCGATGTTCTTGGCATCTCACACTTCCTGGGTCCCTGTTGCGGTCTTCCCTCCGTACTCACAGATGCTTGTGTTTTCCTCTCAGAGCTGCTGGAGTGTTTCCTCTGCCTTTCCAAGCTTTCTTCTGCAATCTCTGGTTACCTACATGACTCTTTACCTCTTAAATTTTATATTCCTGTGTCATGCGGACAATACCAAGGTCTGCCACTAGCTCGAGTGGTAGCTGGGCCCCCTTAAGCCACAGCTACAGTGCCTTCTGAGTAGGAAGGTGGCTGAACCCAGGCAAACATTTCTCTAGGTGGTGGCCCTGTGTGAGCAGGTTATCCCTGTGGATATATTCTCCCAAGAGAAAGTCTATGGAATAGGTTTTTAATTTTCTACATTAAAGTCTGGAAAGATGAGATCTGGCCAATTTTGAGATGTCCTGGAGGTATCCTTCTATTGTTTTGCTATAAAGCACTTAATTTTTCTATAGGAATGTGTGTTGCTTATATACAGGTGTGTGTGTGTGTGTGTGTGTGTGTGTGTGTAGGCGAGATAACAACCTTGAGGCAATATAACAACTTTGAGTGCCATCTTCAGGAATACCATTCATCTCCATTGAGACAGGGTTGGTTATTCATTGGCCTGGAGCTCACTGAGTAGACTACACTGGCCAGGAGACAGGGGTTGTCCTGTCTCCCCATTCCTAATACTGGGAATACAAGCACACATCACCATACCTGTCATTCTCCCATGGGTCCTAGGGATCAAACGCAAATCCTCACGTTTACAAACAAGTACTGTGAGGCACCCATGAAGCCCCACCTCTTCAGATGGTCTGGTCTTTTCAGAAACCATGCCTTCCTCAGCCCAACTATACACAAGCTCTTGTGACCACACTGCAAGTTTTCCAAGTCTTTCTGCACTGATTTTGTTCCTGATTCTTTCTGCAAAGCCAGTTAAAAGGAGTTAGCAATAACCATGCCACAGCCTGAATACCAGGCAGCTGTGGATTAACTCCACCAGATCAATCAGTCCGTTATCTTCAGACTTGGCCTCTCCTACAGTCTCAGGCCCTGGCTAAATGCAGCCAAGTTCTTTGTCAGCATATAACACAGGTGGTCCATTCTCCAAGCCCCAATAGAGTCCTCATGTCCTCCGAAATCTCACCAACACAGTGTTCACTGTTGTGATTCCAACACAGTCTTCACTGTTGTGATTCCAATGACCGACCTTTTCAGCATCTGGGACTACTGAACTCCCACCGGAAGTACCCATCAAGCCCTAAGGCACTCTAGGCTTTCTCTATCCCATATCTCCAAACATTTACAGTGTTTCCACAGTCTAGTTCCAAAAGCTTACGAACAAGGTCAAAATTAGCAATAGTCACTCAGCTTCTCTGATTACCAATTTTCTATTATAGTTTTTGGTTACTGCTGGGAAAGCTTTATTTTGGTTCATTGTTTTAGATATTTCAACCCGCAGTGGCTTCATTGTTTTGGAGCCTGTGGTAAGGTAAAATATCATGATGTGGGGAGCTTATGATGGAGGCTACTCATCTCTTGATAAATAGGAATCATAGAGAGAGACTGGAAAGGCTGAAAGACAGAATATCTCCAAGGATCCACGCACCAATGACCTCATTCTTCCAGTTAGGCCCCACCCATTAAAGTTTCCAGCACTTCTCAAAATAGAGCACCATCTGCGGGCAGAGCCTTCAATACACTAGCCTTTTAGAGAGATACTTCACAGCCCGACCATAGCGACACTCTAAATGGAAAAAGCATTTTTTTTTATTAAATTAGATCTTTAAAAATTCATGGGTGAGGAGAGGAGCTAGGGATGTAGTTCAGTTTATAGAGTGCCTGCCTGGCGTGTCCAAGACTCTGGGTTTGATCCTGAGCACCTCTTAAACAGGGCATGGTGGTGCAGGCCTGTAAGCTCAACTTTTGGAAGATAGAAGCAGGAGGATCAGAAGTTCAAGGTAATCTTTAGCTATACAGCACGCTCAAGGCCAATCCCCAAAAAGAATTTCATGGATGGGTTAGGGGGCAGCTGTGCCTCCAGTAGAATTAGCAGAATTCTACAGATATAGAAATATCTGCTAGAATCCGGGCTTGGTAGGAGAGACAGAAGCCCAACATTTTCCTCCAGGCAAGGGGATCACAAATTTATGGCCAGCCTGGGCTCTATAGCAAGACACTATCTCACCCAAGAGAAAAATGTGAAGAAAAAAAATAAATATCTATTAGAGTGGCCTCTACCTGTGTCTCTATTGAGAAGCCACCACCAAGACAATAGAACCTTCCTTAAGTTCAGGGTTGGGAAGCTACCCCTCAGAACAGGCTGGGCCTGCTTGATCTGTGTGGATGAAAGTGGATGCCGATGCCCAGCTTACTGCTTCTCTACATCAGGAAGCCAGATGGCTTCTGGGGCTCTTTACTAGCAATACTGCAAAGTCCATGCTTGCTGGGGAAGAGCAGACAGAAGAAACCGCGCATCTCAAAGGGTGTGCTGGTGTACATTCTTCCCTGTGAGGGGTCCCACCCGCTAGTTAGTGCCACACACCCACATCCTGCCATAGGCTCCTTCTCTGAGGGAGGTGTGATACGAATAGTCAGGTTTGCAAGAAGATACTTCACAGACATGGGTCAGCCTCTGTTCCCTTATTC
This sequence comes from Ellobius talpinus, assembly GCA_001685095.1. Classification (NCBI taxonomy): domain Eukaryota; kingdom Metazoa; phylum Chordata; class Mammalia; order Rodentia; family Cricetidae; genus Ellobius; species Ellobius talpinus. The sequence continues at coordinate 3,051 of LOJH01009230.1, forward strand.
AGCCACAGAAAGCAGGCTTTTTTGCATTGTAGATTCAGGTAATGATTATAACTCTTCAAAGTGGCCTTAAACTGGCTGAGTAAATGGACCCAATACTGGGGTTCAATATTAAAATCCTCGCCTGCCTACAGGGCTTATAATGGGTATATCAGATAAAAAGGGAGAACCCTTTGATCTCCATCTGCCAGCTTACTTTTTCTCTTCTGATCAGATGCATCTGGTCCAGAAACTAGGTCTGGAGAAATGGTTTGAAATTGTACTATGCTGCTGGCCAACACCTGGCACTCACAATGCTGCCTGTTTTGAAGTGCCAGCAGCTCTCAGAGCTGTTCACATTTGTGACTCTGTGATTGTCACACCAATGAGGCAGGTTGTCGTCAGCTTAGGATGTTCCTAACGTCTTTGTATTATGACACACACAGGAGACCTAAAAATATTTGCGCGTGCGCATGCACGCGCGCGCACACACACACACACACACACACACACACACTTATACAGCAATTCAAGAAAGGCATGAGGCTGCCAGGATTCTGGCTGCTCTAAGCCTTGCCTGGCCACTCTGAGCATTGAGTTGTTTGGGTTGGTCCTCAGAACCATCTGCTCCCCACCAGTTGGGAAATTCTATCTTAGGGAAGTGGGTGAACTAGCTCAAGGTTCAAGGTTACTAAATGTGGTGGTTTGAATGAGAATGGCCCCCATAGGCTCATGTAGTTCAATGCTTGGTCCACAGTTGGTAGAACTGTTTGGGAAGGATTAGAAGGCTTGGCCTTATAGGAGGAGGTGTGTCACTGAGGGTGGGCTTTGAGGTTTTAAAGGCCCACGCTATTCTCAGCACTCTCTCTGCCTTGTTGTCTCAAGGTGTAAGCTCTTAACTACTGATCTCAGTAAACCTGACTGCTTACTGTCTTGCTCCCTGCCATTGGTCATGTATTCTAGCCCTCTGGAAACATGAACCCCCCAATTAAATGCTTATTTTTATAAGTTGCCTTGGTTGTGGCGTTCTGTCAGCTCAGTAGAAAAGTAACTAAGACACTAACTAGATGTTTAAGTCCGCATGCTCCGAGTTTCAACCCAAACAACTTCAACATAGTCCACAGTAGGAAAAGCCATTATTACCAGCACACGTCCTCATTAAAGCTTACAAGGTCAGCAAAGGTTCAAGCTATGGTTTCTTATTCCTAGATGTCGATGTCTACTAGATCATTATCTGGAGATACAGCCTCTGCCTCCTGACCTGTCTTCTCCTTTCTGACCCAGAGCAGATTGCCCTGGTTATGCTCTAGACAAGTGAGGCAGAGATGAGAGAACCGGCTTTAAAGTCTTGTGACCTGGATGGGCCCCCTTTTTCTGTCTTTCACTCCACCATGTGGTGGCAATGCCTGTTAGGTAATCCAAGGGCTGTTTTTCTTCTCAATGTAGAAGCTCTCCTGTCTAGTGTGAACTGAGCAGTAGATGGTCCATTTATAATAGTGTGGCCAAGCAGGGGAACTATGAAAAATGATAGAAATAGACCTTAAACATTTGATGTCGTTGTTTTGGTTCTGGGATTTGAATATAAAACCTGGTACATGCTAGGTATGCTGGTTGGTTAGTCTCATTTATATATATATATAAAATGTGTATATGTGTCTGTGTACGTATGTATGTATGTATATGTATATTGTCAATTTGACACAAACTGGAGTCATCTGGGAAGAGGCAACTGCAACTGGGAAAATGCCTCCCCTTATTGGCCTGTAGGCAAGTCTGGGAGCATTTTCTTGATGATGTGAGAGGGTCCAGCCCACTGTGGGTGGTGCCCCCCATGGGAAAGTCATCCTGTTTAAATAAGGAAGCAAACTGAACTAGCCACAAAGAGTAAACCAGTAAGTAGCATTCACCCACAGCTTCTGCTTGAGTTCCTGGCTCCTGAGTTTCGCCCTGACTTTCTTCAAGTTGGTTTTGGTCAGTGTTTTATCATGACAATAGAGAGCGAATCAGGATACTAGGCAAATGCTCTATCAATGAGCATATCCCCAACCATTCCTTAATCTTTGAAATTCAAAGTATGCGTTTGTATTTAGGCACTATTTTATTTCAGGTAGGATCATGACATTTCCCAGGGACAGACGTGTTAGTCAAAGTTCTACCTTGTCTTTCTTGCCTTCATTGTGTCACAATTCATTTGTTCCACAAATATTTATTGTGTCCCCACTATGTTCAGGCCTCTTTAGATGCAATGGATACTTCAGAAAAAAAAAAGTCAGTATTCATGGAGTTCCACTCAACTGGAATTGTCTTTAAGTCTCGGGACTTGTTTGGTTTTTCTTTTGCAGGGCTGGGGCTGGAACTCAGGGCCTCACCGAGCGTGGCTAACACTCTACTGAGCTGTGCTCCCAACAGTTTCAGCTGGCTTAGTGGACCAGAAGCTTAAGGACACAAGGCAATACTCTGCGGAGGTGGTGCTCATGCTCTTTGTCCGGTCCTCTCTGCTTGTCTTCCCCACACCAGCTCAGCAGCAGTATTTTCGTGTGTGTGACATGTCCTCAAGGAACCTCTCCAGAGTGTATACCAATCTGATTTTCATAGGAACAAGAACTCCTGTTTTCCCATTCATGTTCAATTGGTTTTCACAGTAATTAAATTGTATCATTAAAATTACAAGCATAATGGCAGACGTGGGTTGGAAACAAATAGCCCTGACCTCTGGTGAGCACTCAGCTCCATTGGTGAGACAGAAGAGTCTGAGAGTACCTCTCGTAGCTGAGCATCAGCATGCAGGGCACAAATGCATCTTACGGAGGCAGAGGGGCATCTGCTGGCCTGGGGATGGGTTAGGTCCAGGGCAACAGTTTCGAAGGCTTCTGCTTTCCCTTGTCCGTTCCAGTTCAGATACATAATGGGCTTTGATGGACTGTGCCACGCTCACTGAAGGGCTCAAATCATTCAGTTTCTTTCCCCTTCCCTTTCCTCCCCTCACTGACCTTCCCTCCCTCTTCCCTACCCTCACCACCCATCCCCTACTTTCCCCCCTCTTCCCCTCCCTTCCCTCCCCTTCTTTTTTCTTCCTCTTCCTCTTTTTAAAGAAAGTCTCACGGTGTAACTCATGTTATTAACTCTGTATCTTTTGGTTAGCCTTGGATTCATAATCTTCCTGCCTCTGCCTTCTGAGTGCTGGGATCAAGCATGCACCACTGCCCAGCTCAAGCTTAACTAAGGTGGGGGAAACAGGGGCTGTTATTTAGCTGTGCTTTGTTTTGCTTTGATAAATTCCATGCAGCCCGGCCCTGCACAGCCTTTCCTGTGATGGCCTTCTCTCCGTGGTCTTCCCTGACATATCTCTTTGGCCAGTTCCTTCCCTTTCTGCCTGTAGTAGTGCTTCCTTGGGATAGCAGAGTCCCCACCCAGCTCCTTCCTGTGCCTCACAAAACCCATCCCTTCCGAGGTTAACTGAGATCACTACAGGGCAAAGGCAAATTCTGGTCTATGGACAGGGTGAGGGAGAATCAAGAGAATCTTGGCTTCTCCCCATCAAAAGGCAAACACACACACACACACACACACACGTACATGGTGGGGGGGTGCTAGCATCAGCTCTAGTCTTCTACTTCTCTTTTTAAATAAAATATTCATATTCCCTTGTTATTATGAATTGGCTCTATTTTCCTGTCTTGGATTTCACAACAAAGAGTCTTCTCATTTTCCCTTCCAGAACCATTCGTGACAAGTAGCCCTGGGTCCAAAGAACCTGTGGTCTCTTAGCTTCTCTCTGGAACAAAGGACTCCATCAGCCCTCAGCAATTAAATAGTCACCCATGGCAGAGCTAGTCCCCTTGTGTATGGGGGATGAGGAGAACAATCCATCCCCACAGGACCACCTCTAAAGAGCAAGACATTAGGGACAGATGGGCAATGCAATAAGAAGAGTAAATGACAAAGATTGTCCTAGGCCCCACGGTGCTTTGGAAGTGACAATAAGGTGATAGAGATTATCTAATCCCAACAGCTCTGTTACTGACAATGACAGTAAGACACCAGCCACAGTGACCAGAAGACAGGGCTGCCTGCTGCCAAGTTGGGGAGTATATGCCTCCTGTGGCCACCAAGGCGCCAGCTGTTTCCATAGTGTAGCTGCCAAGCCTCCAGAGTCCCTGCCCTATTCTAAGAGTTCCTAAAGTCAAATAACACGATGGCATGTTTTTCACTGTCTGACGTTCTCACCGGTGGAGGATGGAGCAAAAGTAACAGCGGGTAGAACTGCTGACATTGTCCCACACACTGAGGCAGGACATGCAACTGTATCAGTTATCACTGCTACACACATGCACAGAAACAATGCCACCACTCTCACCTAAGAATGTCCCCGGTGAAGCAAAGTGATCAGTTGTGTTAAATATTGGTACTTCTCAAAATGATCTGTATAATAAAATGTGAATTATGCATGAAATATTTTTATGTATTCCAAAATGTGATTGTTACCATAGAAAAGCAGAGAAAAAAAAACAAAAACCAAAAAAAACCACCAAAGTGATTATTTCAATTGTGAGTTGAATGGACCACTTTATCACAGAACATCTTTTTTTTTTTCTTTCTTGAAGGAATAAGTGACAAAGAGTGCTATTTCAGATGGGGCATCTGACAGACACTTTCTCAAAAATGAACAAGGGGAGGCTGTCATGTCAAGGAAAACACCAGTAGTATTTGGTGCCCATGATGAAACATGAGCTTCTATGGGCAAATTAGAACTTTAGAAAACTCAAACCTAGCCCTGTGGTGCTTGGCAGCTAGCCGGTGCTTAAGGACCTACCTGATGAGGTCAGCGATATTCAGGAAGAGGATTTTCTCCCGACACAGTTTAATGAAGTATATCAACTTCGGGGATACTTGCACAACTCAAGAAGCCACTACTTTGTCATGGCCAGTGCATTGTGCACAGGATACTGAATGCATGAAAGGTATATTCTAAGCACTTAATAAGACTGGCTCTAGCAAGCCCCTAGGCCCCACTCCTGGCTCCTCCACAAAAAACAAACAAACAAACAAACAAACAAAACCCAAAACAAAACAAAACAAAAAAACCCAAAACCAGCATTCTAAGTGTAAAGCAGATGGATGGAGAAATTCCCAAAGTTCACTGACATCGTTATCAGATTCCACATTGGAACAACTAAAAATACCTAGTAAGGCCAGCAAGATGGCTCAGCAGGTAAAGGCACTTGCTGCCAACCCTGATAACCTGTTTGATCCCCAAGACCCATAGAGTAGAAAGGGAAAAGTGACTCCTTCAAGTTGTCTTTTGATCTCTACACATGCACTATGCACACACACACACACACACACACACACTGAGTAAAATGTAACTAAAAAAATAAAATAAGAGCTGGAAGGATGTCTCAGCAGTTAAGTGCACTTATTCTTGCAAAGGACCTGGATTTAGTTCCCAGCACCCACATGGTGGCTCACAACTGTCTGTAACCCCAGTTCCAGGGGATCTGGTGTTTTCTTCTGACTTTAGACTACACCAGGGATGCATGTGGTACAAATATATACATTCACACAAAACAGTCATCCACATAAAAAAGTTGTTTTGTGCATTATTTAATAAGAATATCCTCAATTATTTTTTAAAAGGCTTGTATATTCCTCCTTTTCCACACTGTATATTAATGTCAAGCCAATTTTTCTTCATATATGTCAACCAAAATAGTAAATTGCTGGATGCAGAAGCAATCTAGTTGCTTTCTATTAATGGAGACATTGTAAAAATTACAAAAATAGGGCCTGTGAGATGACTAAATAGGCAAAGGTGCTTTCTATAAAGCCTTATGACCTGAGCTTGATCTGTACACACACACACACACACACACACACACCCCTTCTAAAACAAAGTGTGTGTGTGTGTGTGCGCGTGCACTGCAAAGTGTGCAGATGTGGAGATCAAAGGATGATTTTGTGAAGCCAGTTCTCACCTTTTCAGGCAAGCATCTTTACTGGCTTACCTACTTCACAGAATTCCTCCATCATCCATGCATTCATCCACCATTCATCCATCCATCCATCCATCCATCCATCCATCCATCCATCTATCCATCCATCTATCCATTATTCCTCCATCATCCATGTAGTCATATACCATCGATCCATCCGTCTGTCTGTCCGTCCATTTATCCATCCATCCATTATTCATCCATCCATTATCCATCCACCTATCCATCATCCATCAATCACCCATCCATCCATCCATCCATCCATCCATCCATCTTGAAATAGGGCCTTGCTAAGCTTGTGACTGGCCAACAACTGTTTCTATAATCCAGCCTGGTCCTGACTTGTTTTCTTGCCTCTACTTTCTAGCCCCAGGATAGGTAGGATCAAAGGACTTGTGATACCCTAACTTAGGAGGTGTGACTTATAAGAACAAAAACACACTGGTTGGTGGTGTGCCTTTAGTCCCAGCAATCGGAAGGCAGAGGCGGGAGGATCTATTAGTTTGAGGTCAGCCACGTCTACAGAGCGAGTTTCAGGACAACCAGAGCTATTCAGAGAAACTTTGTCTCAAACAACAACAACAATAACAAAACACAAAGAAACAAAAGAGAATAGCAATATTTAATGGGCTTATTTTGGTTGTATTGCAATTAGTAAATGTATTAGCATCTCTACCAGGAAACATAACCTCCCTAGATTTCAAGAACATAAAGGGGTCCTGAGACTAAAATGTTTGACCCTCTGGAAAGCAGGCTGGAGGGAAGGATGTCCATCTGCTTTGCCAAGTAGCCCAAGGCTGTCATTGCTTTAGGGTTAGAAAACTGCAAACAATTTTGGTCCCTCAAAATCAAAGGACTCCAAAGAGAAGTCGGAAGTAATGAAAAGGAGCAGTCTCCAGGGACCCATGCTGCAGTGGCCTCCACCCCTGCAGGCAGCCTGTTGGCCCAGTCACCCACTCCCACCCACAGTCTCGGCACCACACTGGAAAGCCATTGTTCTCCAGGTTCTCAAAACAAAGAGAAAACCCACAGCTGACCCCTGCCCTCAGCCCCTGCTCTGGGCTCCAAGGCAGGGAGCCCGGGTTTCAGGTCCCCGGAGGAAAGGTACTGTAAATCTCTCACAGACCACTTGCCCAGAGCTGCCAGAAGGCTGCTTTCCTGTTAGTAAACAGGGCTGCCTGGGCCATCTTTCTCTTCTTTAATAACCTGTGGGGCATCTATTGATTGTGCATGCTAGTCTCTCGTAAATTAGAGCAGGGGATGCCTTCCGGTTGCTCCAGAGCAGTATGAATGGTGGAATTGGCTCACTAATACTTCATGCGTATGGAGCACGGTGTCTTGTGCCACATAAACATAAAGACTATGTATCATCGGGTGCTGAAAATGCCCGGGGACAGCTCTGGGGGCAGCCACGGCATCTGGGCATGCTGCAGACTTTAATTAGGTAGTTTCTTCCACTCCAACCAAGATTGATAAGACGGGGGATTGCAGCCCTCCCTTTCCAGCGGGAGGGAACCCGAAGCCCATGTGGGTAGATGGACCCACTTGCTCCTCTTCTCTAGTTCCCTCAGCAGGAATGGGAGCCAGTAGAAGCGAATGCACCTCTCTTTGCCTGGGTTGTGGGTGGAGCCCCAAGTCAGAAATCAAAGGATGATTTCAAAACTCTTGCTTCAGAGGCTGCAGAGAAGTTCTCATCCTAGTACCAACCTGAACAAGCTGGGTCTCAGCTGCACACGTGTAATTCCGGGAACAATCTAGGTGGAGACAGGAGGGCCTTAGAGGAGGGATAAGGCGAGAGTGATAGAGCCTGGCACTGGTCATCCTCTTCTGGCCCTGAGGGCACCCACACGTTCACATACCACACACTCTCACACAGACAGTTACACACACCAATCAACTGATCAATCAATCAATCAACCAACCAACCAATCAATCAATCTTCAAACAAACAACGTCCAAAAGTTTTCCTCAGCTGCTGGGAGTACAGATAAAACCATGGAACTCTAGGCAGCGCCTGGATTCTTGTGGGTACACAGTATTCGGTATGTCAGTACTCAGTACCAGACACAGCCATATGAGATGAAGAATCCAACACCAAATGTTGTCTACAGAAAAGATACATAGATATGCATGGATCCACGTGCAACACAACATCACACACACACATCAGGTGGGACATATTCTGCGGCAGATGCCTGGCTGGTGCCCTCAAGTCAACTTTTCCTTCTGTTTTGGTCATGGGAAACAGACTTCCAGGGACGGCCATGTACTCTGCTAACTCTGACCTCCCAGCATCTCTTGCAGTTTTGGCTAAAGAAGTAGAAATAAAGAATGGTAAGAGACTTCTACAACGTCTCCTGATGGGACAGAGGGAAGAATTTAATCCTCTGGTGGCTGTCAGCTTGACCAGCTTTGGGATCACTTGGGAGACATACCTCTGGGTCTCTCTGTGAGGGCGTTCCCAGGAGGTTTAACTGAGGAGGGAGGACTTATCTTGAATGTGGACAGCACCGTCCCTTGGATTGGCCTTCCAGATTTGATAAAAGTAGGAAAAAGGAAGAAGCCAGCTGAACACCATTTATCTCTTTTTGCTTCCTGAGTATACATTGTGACCAGCCACTTCCAATTTCGGCTTCCATGCCTTCCCTGCATGATGGACTACATCCCCTCAAACTGTAATCCCGAACAAGCCAGCCCCTCATTAAGTTATTAGTCTGGTAATTTGTCACAGCAATGAGAGAAGAAATGGTTACATATTGTGTCTCCCCAAAACTTCTATATTGATCCCCAGAGTCTCTGGGTGTGCTCTTATAGACATTGGTTTCTTGAAGACTTGAGTAGGTAGGCTGAGTTCATTAGGAAGGACCTTGAGCTCATATTAATATGTTCACAAATGGACCACAGAGAAAGACAGACATATCCATTTGCATGTGTGTGCACATGCATGCGCGCAAACACACACACAGACACACACACACACACAGCGACAATGGGAAAATGACAAAAAAGGCAAAAGACTGGGGTGATGCCCCTACAAACTAAGGAACCCTCAAAATTGACAGACTTCAAGAAGCATGTAGAGGGACACAGAGCAGGCTCCCCTCCTGCTGTTGAAAGGAGCTGACTCTGCCAACACTTTCTACCCTCCAGAACTGGGAATAGTGATTATTTACACGAAAATTTGGGAAGTTCATATAATGTACCCTGATCACCCTTACTTCCCAGTCCTCCCAAGTGCTGCCCCCCCAACCCTGTGGCCTTCCTTGCCCACAAAAAAGTCCAATGTGTGTTGTTCATGTAGTCGCTGGAGCATGGCTAAACTCCCAGAGGCTAGGCCCTTTCAGAAAAGTGACTCCCCCACCCCCCAGTAGCCATCTCCTCCTGGAGAGCTACACTTCAGGACTCTTAGCACATTTTTTTGTTGTTGTTATTGTTTTGGTGTTTTAAGACAGGGTTTCTCTGTGTAACAGCCCTGGCTGTCCTGGAATTAGCTCCTGTAGACCAAACTGCCCTCAAACTCACAGAGATCCGCCTGCCTCTGCCTCCCGAGTGCTGGGATTAAAGGAGTGTGCCACCACCATCCAGCTTCTTATTACAATTTTAAAGAGTTATTTCTATGACTTCTTGTCTAGATTGTTACTTTTTTGGGGAGTGGGGTGGGGGTGTTGTCACAGAAGCCTTCCATGTCTCCTCAACTGTGAGTCTGCAGTCATTGATACTACTGTAGAAGCTTCCTGATCCTTTACAGTCAGCAGAAGCATGGGTCACCGACTTCTGCATATTATCTGAGACAGTACAGATAACGGAAATCCATCTGGCCCCTGGCATCAGCATGTTCCACGGACCTCAGCATGGTCTCTCGTGGGAATATGGACCACAAACACCAACAAGGTCCATGGTGGCAGCCCAATGCATGGACATCACCATGGCCTTCAGAGGCTACACAGGCCACAGACATCAACATGGCCCCCAGCTGCAGCAGGACCATGGACCCAGACATGGCCTCCAGCAGCAGCAAGTATCATGGACATCAACATGACCTCAGGTGGCAGCACAGGCCACTCACATCTGCATGGCCCTCAGTGGCATCAAGGCCCACAGACAGCAAACATGGCTCCAGGGAGCAGCAGAGACCACAGTCATCCACATAGCCCTCAGAGACAAAACAGGCCATAGACACCAACACAGCCCTGGCTAAAGCAGGACCACCAACCCAGACACATGGCCCCCAGTGCCAGCACAGCCCATGGATTTTAACATGGCCTTCGATGTCAGCATGTGCCATGACCCTCAGCAAGGTCTTTGGTGCCAGTACAAACCACGGGCATCAACACGGCCCTCTGCCATAGCACAAGCCACAGACACCACTGTAGCCCTCAACGAGAGCACAGGCTGTGGACATCCACATGGCCCACATGGGCCATGGACACCAACATGATCCCCAGCAGCAGCCTGGCCTATGGACATCAACATGGTTTCAGACAGCAGCACAGACCACTGACATTCTAATAATGGCCTTCAGTGGTAACATGGGCCATGGACATCAACACAGCCCAGGGCTGCAGCAGGACCACTGACCTAGGAAAAGTGTGTGTCTTATTTGGATACTGATTTACCAAGAAAATGTGTTTAAATTTTCTTTAAAATACTTAATGTTATTGTTCTCTGCGTGTGCCCACATGGTGTGCATGTGAAGATCAGTAGTAGACAACACTATGGGGACTGGACTCAGGTCCTCAAGGCTTGCATGGCAAATGCCCACGTCCACTGAGTTGTCTTGCCACCTCCCACTTAATTAATGAGGCAAAATCAGGCATGATGATCCATTCCTACATGTACAGTACTTGGGCTGCTGAGACAGGAGAATTACAAGATTGAGACCAGCCTGTGTACACAGGGAGTTTTCCTTTTATCTCCTATTTTTATTCTGTCTGGAGGCCAACTCTGGGGTGGTGCTCTCCATATTCAGTATGGGTCTTTCCTCCTCAGTGAAACTTGTCTGGGAATCCCTCATAGTCTCAGAGGTGTGTCTCCTAGGTGATTCCAAATCTTGTTACATTAACAATGGAGACTGACTCCTCCAGGGGCACCCTCAGGGCCAAAATTGCCCTACATGGAGAACAACAGTTCTTAATATCTAATAGACACATTTACTGGAATATATCCACATGGAATGATTTTATGTTGGGGATTTGCTTCTAAATGAGTTCAAGGCTAGTCTGTGTATACCAAGAGTCTATCTCAAAACCCAAAATAAAACAGGTGAGAAAATTGGAAAAATTTCAATATTTCATATATTAAGGAGTTACTATTAGTTTTTATGCATACTAATAATATAAGTTTGCCTTTCAAGTGTTCTTATCTTTTAGACTCTGAGACAGTGGTTCTCAGTCTGTGAGTTGTGACCCCTTTGAGGGTTGCATATCAGATATTTACATTATGATTCATTAACAGTCACAAAGTTACAGTTATGAAGTAGTAATAAAAGAACTTTATGGTTAGGAGTCACTACAGCACTAGGAACTATTTTAAAGAGTCACAGAGTTAGGGAGGTTGAGAACCACTTTCTCAACCTTTTAGCCAAGTAACTTTTGTGGGAGTGGACATGGTTTTGCTCTGTAGCCCAGTCTGGCCTGGCACTCAAGATTCCCTGCCCCAGCCCCCTAAATGTCAGGATTATGAGTCCACTTCCCACATCCCTCATGATCTTAAGTGACACTTCTGCATTCTCCTCCACTTCATACTCGAAAATCATAAAAACACCTCCAAAATGTCACCAGACACTGCCAAATGTCCTCTGGAGGAAAGATTGCCCTGTATCGAGAGCAACTCCTCCCAATATCTCATAGATATCTTTACAGGAAACATATATGGGTGTAATGATTTTCCTTTGGGATTTGGTTTTGAAATGATCCCATTACTGTTGGGAGTAGAGGAAGCCCCGAGTGTGTGAGGTTCTGGGTGCACATTTCTTGATATAG
>LOJH01009231.1:4480-15925 GCA_001685095.1 Ellobius talpinus
GGTCTGGTGCCCTCTTCTGGCTAACTGTATACATAATAAATAAATATTAAAAAAGAAAGCAAACCGAATAAGCCATGACAGCAAGTCAGTAAGCAGCACCCCTGCATGACCTCTGCTTCAGTTCCCACCTCCAGGTTTCGGCCTTGCGTTTCTGCCCTGACTTCCTTTTGAGATGAATGTGATGCAGAAGTGTAAGCCAAATATGCCCTTCCCTCCTCATGTTTATTATGGTCGTGTGCTTTATTACAGCAGTATAAACCCTTAAGTACAATAGATATTCTGAAAATATGCACATCATTTTTTTGCCATCCACAAAATATCAAAGATTATAAACATTTTCGCTTTGCTTAAAAAAACCTAGCATCTCTTAGAGATCATGTCTTACCTAATACATACATGGCTAATTCATTCTTTTTAAAAGCCATTTGCTATCTCAGTGTATAGGTTTTATCCTTTCCTTGGTTATGTAGTCACTTTGTTTTTGAGGGAAATTATTTCTAATATTTATATTATTACCAGTAAAGCCACAGTATCTGTCCTGTGTGTATCAATCAAACCTGTGAGTTGTTTCTTGAGTAAGTTTAGGCTGTCTGTAATAAATGTCATAGCTGACAAGCCTGGTGACATCATGCTGTGTCAGATTTATCTTACAGTTTCTGCTTGGATTGCTTCTTTTGATCTTTCATATTTTGCTGTGTGTCTGTGTCTGTTTTATTCCCGGCTGGTGTTTCTTCTAAGAAAGGGGCTATTTTGGGTCCATGGTTTTGTTTTTTCCTTCATGACTGTAATCTTTAGTTAAGCAGTTTTTGTTTTCATTGAAGTCAAAGAATGCGGTCTTGTATAATTCCCGATTGTTGCAATTGTCCGTGTTTCTTTGTGGCATGGCATATAACCTAGCTTGTTGTTTTCCTTGTTCTGAAGTGGGAGGGAGTCCAGGGCAGGGAGGGGAGTGCAGTGCCTTCCAAACCGTAGGGCAAATGCTCTGCTACAGAGCTACACTGCCAGTTCTTTTCCATGCAATTCTGAGATAGTATCTAAGTTGACCTGGCTGACCTTGAACTTGTGATTATGGACCTGTGTCACCTTAGCTAGCAGAAAAGTTTTAAAGAGTCATGTTTATGTGTATGAGTATTCTGCCTGCATGCATGCTTGTGCACCACATGTATGTCTGGTGCCTGTAGAGGCCAGAAGAGGACATCAGATTCCTCTGGAACTCTAGTGACAGGCAGTTGTGAGCTGCCATGTGGGTGCTGGGAACTGAACCCAGGTCCTCTGCAAGAACAGTGAGTGCTCAGAGCCTCTGAGCTATCTGTCCAGTCCCGCACAGATGTCTTAAGTAGAGAAGCATAAAACATTTCTTGCTGCCACTTTCATGTGTCTTTGTCTCCCCCATTCGATCGTTATGGTGTGCAGTATTTTCTTTGTACATTTTTCCCTCTAGAAATCTGAATAGGATATATGTTCTTTGTGGCTTTAGGATTGTTATCTTTATGTTGGGAAACATAAGTAACACTCTCCAGAGTCATGACACTTGAATTGTAGTGCAATACCTGTGAGGGTCATCATGAGAAAAGATAATTATGGGCTGGAGAGATAGCTCAGCGGTTAAGAGCACTGCCTGCTCTTCCAAAGGTCCTGAGTTCAATTCCCAGCAGCCACATGGTGGCTCACAACCATCTGTAATGAGATCTGGTGCCCTCTTCTGGGCGTAGACAGACATACATGCAGGCAGAACACTATACATAATAAATTTTTAAAAAGAAAATTATGAGCTAATCTCATTCATAGCTCAAAGTTTCAAATGGAAACAGTAAATAGTGAAGGACATGGTGGTGGTGGCACATGCCTTTAGTCTTAGCTCTAGGAAGGCAGAGGCAAGCAGACCTTTGAGTTAGAGGCCAGCCTGGTCTACAGAATGAGTTCCAGGACAGCCAGGGAAACATTGCACAGAGAAACCTTGTCTTGAAAAACAAGAACAACAAACCCCTAAAACAAACAAAATGCCTGTAGCACAAGTTCTAGCAGGTCTTAATAATAAAAGCCCAAAGTCAAATATTGGGGAAAATGCTGAGAGATCAGAGAGACAAAGGATCAAAACCATACGTACCTTACCTACTCAACTTCCCAGCCGAAAAGAGATTGAGTTCCTGTTTCCTCCTGCCTTATTACTTCCTCCCTCCCTCCAACCATATCAGAGACCTCCAGTTCTCTATGGTTAGCTAGTGGCTAGCTCTGACCTCTGATCTTCAGGCAACCTTTATTTGTACAAACATGATATCACCACATGAACCAAAACAAAAAACACAAACAACAACAGCAAAAAAAATCAACAACAAAATGGAACAAATATCAGCAACTTGGTTGTGTTTATTTTCAGGATTTACTTCAGAAAAAAATAATTTTAAAATCCAAAAAGCAATTATTAAGCCTGGAGAGACAGCTTAGTAGTGTACTCCCCTTGAATGCAAAAGGATCCCAGCTTGATCCCCAGAATTCATGTAGAATATTGGCTGTTGTGGCATATTTTATATTTCTATGCTGGGGAGGTAGATAATGACAGACCTCTGGGGCTCCCTGACTAACCAGTGTAGCCTATTTAACAAGTTCTGGCTAAAAAGAGAGACCCTGTCTCAAAGAAACAAGGCAGATGAAGTTTAACGAATGATAGAAACTCAACGTTGTCTGTCCTCCGGCCTCCAAACACACATGTACTCCCATGCACCCACACACATGTACTTCTGCCTCCCACACAAGTGTGTGCAAGAGCCAGAAAATTGGGGGGGATTTGGAGGGAGCCAGAGCCTTAGTCATAGCTGGTAGCTTTGTATCTACACCAGGATGTCATTTCTGTGTGCCACGGTCCTATCAGGAGCAAGCTGGGGCTGGTGACACCTCAGCAGCTTTCTTCCTGTTGGCTCCCTGCTTTCTGCTTGTGGGCAGGTCTCTGAACACTGGGGTTTGGACGACTTTCATCTTCTAATTTTATAAAGCCCTATCTCAGCCAAACCACTGTGACAAATTTATATGTCACTTATGAATCAGAAAGCAAAATTATCCGTCTTTTGGGTGTCTGGTTTTGAGACAAAGGTCTCACTATGTAACCTAGGCTGGGCTTGAACTCATGGAAACTTACCTGCCTTAGGCTCCTAATCACTGTATCACCACACTGAGATAATTAAGAATAATTTACAATTTTCCACAAAAATATGCAAAGCTGCACAGTTGTACTAAGTGGGTACGATAGTGACACTCCCTCCTTCAAACTCTTCATTCTCCACTCAGCCAACACCATCACTGCTTTAACCCTCCTGACTTCCCCGTAGGTCCCATTTTAAAAACTGCCACCTCCATGTGTTGTTTATCAGTGTTGCCCTAATGTGCTTTGGGACATGAATAATATGACTGTTTACTGTGGCAGAGAGGGTGTCTCGGGGGAGATGACTCTGTGCACTGGGAATTCACAGAGGAGCTGGAGATGGCTAGAGAGGCCGAGGAAGTCAACCCGGGTATGAGGGATGGTGGTGTACGTGGATGTGGGCAGCAGGAAATACTGAGGCATCTTGGGAGAGCCTGCAGGATGACTCTGCAGACCAGATGTGGGTTCCATATACGGGGTTGGCAGAACATCCGACGGAGACCAAGTGAAGAAGGCCTGTCCTTGTCAGTGTGTGTTGAGAGCCCAAGGTGGACACAAAGGTGAGAAAGGGTGGACTTCCTCTCTCTCCTCGAGCTGGGACATCCATCTTCTCCTGTTCATGGACATTGGAGCCTTTCTTCCTGGCCTAGGGTTTGCAGCAACGACTCCCCAAGTTCTACAAACTGACTCAGTGCAACTATTCTGCCCTTTGCCGGTTCTCAGGCCTTCCTACAGACTGACCTCTGACTCACAGACTGAGGATCATAGGCCTCCTTAGCTTTCAGAACCTCGTGATCTATTATTTTTTTATTCCTCTTTTACACAATACATCCTGGCCGCAGTTTCCCCTCTCTCTACTCCTCCCAGCTCTGCCTCTTTTCCCCCAGATCCACTCCTTCTCAGATTCCCTTTAGAAAAGAGCAGTCCTCCCGGGGATAGCAACTGAGTATGGCGTAACAAAAGGCAATAAGACTGGGCACATAAACTCAATAAGGCTGGGCAAGGCAATCCAGTAGGAGGGAAAGGGTCCCAAGAGCAGGAAAAAGAGTCAGAGACACCCCTACTCCCACTGTTAGGATTCCCACAAGAACACCGAGCTACACAACCATAACATTTGGAGGATCTAGCTCAGCCTATACAGGCACTGTGATTGTCCCTTCGGTTTCTGTGAGTCCCTATGAGCCCTGGTTAGTTGATTCTGTTGTCCATGTTCTCTTGGCATCCTTGACCCTTCTGGCTCCAACATTTTTTCTTTTCTCTCTTCTGAGGGGTTCCCCGAGCCCTACCTAATGTTTGGCTGTGGGTCTCTGCCTCTGCTCCCATCAGCTGCTGGATGAAGCTTCTAATGACAATTGGGCTAGGCACTGATCTGCTTTTTGGGCTGGCATGGCCTGCTGTGTTCTAATTTTTATAATGAATTTTAGTTCTATCCATATCTATAACTACATCCTTGTCTGTAAACTATTATTCCATTTCTCTGAAGAACCCAGTTCACACAGTGTGTCTGATTGCATGCAGCCATAGCTGGGGACAGAAGGGAGAGTAGTTTCCACGGATGGCCTTGAGGGTTTGAATTTTTCCCCGTAGTTGCTGGAGGTTTATTGAAGACCTTAAAAGAGAGCCAAGGTGTGTTTTGGAACATATTTACTTCTTTCTCTTTCCCCTGGCCCTGCCCTAGTGAAGTCATCCTCTGTGTGAGGGCAGGCTGTGGTAACAGCATACTCCACAGACCTAAAGCTGCTGGGGCCCCTGGAGTACCTGCGCAGTCTCCGTTGGGGGTTGAGAGCATCTCTGGAGTCCCTAACACCTTAGCCATCCAGGATGAAGTCATACCAAATGTCACCTGCATTCTCTTGCCTCAGAGAAAAGGTCCCCTGTCTCCCCTTAGACAAAGGGCATGCCCCAGGCTGGGGAAGCAGGGGGTGAGCCAAGAGTGGGGTTTTGGTGTGTTCCACTTCCCGAATCACTTCTGGGAGGAGACGGGGAAGCATCATTATGGCATCAGGCCCTTCTGGTTCAAGACTACCTAGACTCCATCATTCATGATAGTGAAGTTACAAACCAAGCACAATGGATTACGGTTGTCCTCTACATCAGTGGGTTCCACATCCATAGATCCAAGCATCTGTGGATCCAAAATATGTTGGGTTTTTTTTTTCAGATTTCCAGAATGTTCCAAAAAATGAAACTTGAATTTGCCAAGACCAAATACTATAACGAGTGAAACAAATGCATTGAATCGATGTGGAAGCCCTGGGTAGGTATCACAGGAAATCTAAAAATAATTAAAATGACACGGGGATGTGGATTCAGGTTCTATGCCCACACTGTACCCTTTTATAGCAGGGTCTTGGGCGTTGTGGATTTTGGTGCTCTGGGCGTTCTGACACCAATTTCCTACGGAAACTGTGGGGTGACTATAAATGGAACCAGATAGGGAAGACAACTGGTCTCTTCCTGATTCTTGCTCATCATGCAGCTTTCATAATGCACCTTGTAGGTCCTGTTCCTTTTGGTCCCATTGGTTAGCCCTACCCCATCTGCAGACTGCGAACTATGTGGGAATGGACCTTAAGCCACAACACACTGGGACCACCCGTCCCCATGGGGAAACCATTGATGCTCAGGGCTTGAAGCACAATACCAGAAGGTAATTTGCTGTTGTGTGAAACAGATCCCACCCAGTTCGTGAGAGTTCTCTTGGTGACTATTTGCTTCTTTCTTCTTGGGATAATTCCAGCACGCTGTTCCAGCCTTCTAGGCACCCAAATGCCCCAGCCTAGCTTATACTTTAGTGCAGTATCCCATCCAAGTTAAAAAGGGCTGGCCACAGTGGCTGGAAGCTCTCTTCCCTCTGCATTCTTCTTCCTGGCCCCTGAAGAGTTTCTGTGATGGTCCTTGAGATGTTCCAGTTTGGCTCTGCCTTCTTCCAGTTGGAGACACACATCCTGGCTCTTCTCTCTCGCCATCCCAGAGAACTCTTAGAACACCATACATTAAG
The DNA here is from genome assembly GCA_001685095.1 of Ellobius talpinus. Lineage (NCBI taxonomy): Eukaryota > Metazoa > Chordata > Mammalia > Rodentia > Cricetidae > Ellobius > Ellobius talpinus. The sequence continues at coordinate 10,618 of LOJH01009231.1, forward strand.
TTCTATAACTGTATTCTTGGACCCAGTGTGGCTATTCAAAGCTGGTGTATTCTGTCAATTTATTTTTCATTTTTCTAATACCTTTTTTTGAGACAGCACTGGCTGTTCTAACCCTCCATGTAGACCAGGCTGGCCTTAAACTCATGAAGATCTTGTGCCTCCCGAGTGCTGAGATTAAAGACATAGACCACCATGTCTGGTCTAGTACTCTTTAAATTCCTTAGCTTGTGAGCCTCTGCTGGGCACTGAGATACAGGCAGGGGATGTAAAGTTACTATTAGAGGCGTGGTGTCCCTTTGCCTCTGAGGACCTCACAGTCCTCAGCCAGGATAGGGGAGATATATTGTGAAAGTTTGGTGTCAAAATTCACCTCTGGACCTTACAGTAGTTCAGGGGGGTGGGGAAGACAGAAGGAAGGATGAACAGGGGAGAAGGAAGAGAGGTTCTCACATGCCCGTCTGGACTGTGAAGCCTTGAAGGCTGGCATAGATGCTATGTAAACAGTCTATCCCTGAGTCCAGTGCAGTCAAGGCCCGGATCCAGAAAGCATTGGTCCACTGCCCACCCCCATTACAGAGCAAGGTGATCCATGCCAATTAGTGAACACCCTTGAGACTTGGTTTCCTCATCTGTAGAAGAACAGTAGTCATTCCCATACCAGACGGGCTTGTTGGGAAAATGAAGGATGAAAACCTCCAGCAAACTCACAGCAGAGAACTGAACCCGTGGAAGGATCAGGACACAACTGTCTCAGGCTGAGATTCAAAGGCAATGGGACAAACCCCTTTAATTTGACAAAATGAAGAGCGGGTCCCTGAAGCACTGGACTTAAAGAGTGTTGTATCGGTTACTTTTGCATCACTGTATCCAAAATAACGTGAAGGAAGCAATTAGAGGAAGGAAAGATAACATTTTGACTCATGATTTAAGGGGATTTGGGCCCATCATGGAGGGAAAGACATGTCAATATTCATGGTGGTGTCCATGGAGATGGAGATTTATAGCAGAGGCCTCTCACATCATCATGGATCAGGAAGCAGAGTATGAAAGGAAACGGAGGTTGAATATCACCATCAAAGGCCATTTCCTATATATTATATTGTATTATATAGATAAATAAAGGGGATTCATTGGAATGACTCACAGGCTAAAGACCAGCTAATTCACTGACGGCTGGCTGTAACTGGATTTTTCTTGGACCACCAGTGCCCAAATCATGACACACTTACTATTAATTATAAATGTTTGGCAGTAGTTTAGGCTTGTTTCTAGCTAGTTTTTTCTTTTTAACTTAAATCAACCTATTTCTATTAATCTATGTGATTCCCTGAGGCTCATTTACATCATCTACATACTGTTCCTCTGCTTTCCTGCTTCCTCCTTGTCTAGCTGACTGGCTGGTCCCCAGCAGGCTGGCTGGCTCCCCTTTTCTCTCTGCTTGCCAGCCCCACCTATCCCTCCTCTGCTTAACTATTGGCTGTTCATCTTTTTATTAGGCCAATCATGTGCCTCAGACAGGCAAGGTTAAATAGCAACCCCTCTTTACCTCGTTAAACAAACTCAGCATAAAGAAAAGCAAAGCATCTTCACGTAGTTACACAATTATTCTGCAGCACAAACAAATGAAATATGTCTCTACGTAGTTAAACAAATATTCTATTCCATGAAAGCTGTGTGTGAACATAAAGTGCAAGGATTCAGTAGTGTTCAGTCCATAAGGCTAGAAACCTCGACTGGTCTTCAGTGGATGCTAGAATCCCGAAGAAGTAGGCGCTACTGCCAGTGAAGGAACAGATGTGCTAGCAAGGTGAGGGCAAGCAAGCAAAGCGCCAAAGCTTCCTCCTCTATGTCCCTCCCTATATAGGGTTCCAGCAGTAGGTGTGACCGAGAAGGTGCATCTTTCCACCTCAAGATCTGTATCAAAGCTGTGTATCTTCCTACCCCAAAAGTCCAGGCTAGAAGTGGATTCACCCACTTCATACCAAGCAACAATAATCTCTCACAGGTATGCCTTCCATTTCTGGGGTGTAGTTCATTCCAGATGTAGTCAAGTTGACAAACAAGAGTAGTCACCACAGCTAGGCACCACTCTTTAAAGGTTCCATTGCCTCCTATGACCGCACCACCAGCTGGTCAGCCTGTGGGGAGCATTTCAGACATGAGTAGCGGGAGTTGGGATCCTTGTCTTGCATTTCTCAGCCGAGCCACTCCTCTTTGAGAACTTGGAAATCAAAGGCAATGGGATCAGAAAGAAGATTTCTCTGAGGTACGTATGACTTAGGCATTCTGTGAATCCCATCTTCCCTCCCAAGACCTCAGCCCCTGCTACTTGCCACCCTGAGCATGCATAAGCATGGTAAAAAGGACATGCCTCTCTCCTACGACACGACTAACGAGCCACTTGGAGTAGCTCCTGTGTGACTTCTGGAGATGGGAGGCCACTGTGGACTGGCCTGACAAATGTAGCACTTGACTGACAGCTCTGTTTCCAAAGAGAGAATGCTCTGAAGATCAAGCAGGGCCTGTGAGTTACATCCTGGAGTATGAGTTCCTAAGAGGAGAGGACTTGCACCATGAAGGAGCTGGCATATACCCTCATCATGGACAGGTGCTAGCAGAGAATTCTGATCAACAAGACTAAATGTTCTCACCCCTCAGCCCTCACAGTGAAACCGCAAGAGAGAAGGGTCAGGAAATGGAGGAGAGGGCGGGGAAGACCTCTAGGTCAGCGTAGATACCTAAATGTACCTGGGCTGGAAAGGGAGAACATGGTGCCTTATGACCAGATGGACCTTGGGTGAAAAAACACTGATCACTGAACTGTGGGTGTTGAGATCACCTGCTATTTGAATGGAGGCAAGGTCATGAGGTGTGCCAGAGCTTTCGCTCAGGGACAAGGCGATCTTACCAAGGTATCATTCTGTCAATAGTAAGGTCTCACACAGCTGCTCTTGGCTGAGGCAGCTTCCTGTCTCTAGCCACCAGGTGAATCCATGCTCTTCTTCCATCCAGACGAGAGCCAGTGGTCTCTTTTATCATCCTCCCCTTGTGGAGGCATAATTACACAAATATATTTGTGTAAGCTTGAAGCACTCGGTGTGGTGAATGGCTGCCTATCTGTCATCAAGTGACAACTAGGAATGGATTTATTAGCAAGTCCATTGCTTCAGGTACCATATTCATTTTTGCTGGTGTGAACCCTTAGGATGAACTCTCATCTTCAACACCACAAATCTGTAATCACTGCACCGACCGTTCCATTCTCAGCACTTTCTCCCATTGACCCACAGCGCCTCACCCTCGCCTGGCAACCCTGAGTCACACGCTGTATTCTCTTTTGACCCAGGCTCTGCTGCTTGCCTTTGGTAGAGAAAGAAGAGTACACATCTCCTTCCAGGATGACGTGATGTACCTGCCAACACTTTCATTGTTTTGGGGCAACACTATTCTTTCAATCTTAGCCGTGGATGTGTGTAGTGATACAGACATACACATAAAGACTGCTGCACTACAACCCAGTGTTTGTTGATTTCAAAATCACAGAGCACGCTAGAGAGGTGGCTCAAAAGTTAAGAGTACTGGATGCTCTTCCACAGGTCCTGAGCTCAATTCCCAGCACCCACATGGTGGCTCAGTACCATCTATAATGAGATCTGGTGCCCTCTTCTGGCGTGAAGGCATGTATGCAGGCAAAACACTGTATACATAATAAATAGATAAATCCTAAAACATTTCTTTGAAAATCAAGATTTGTCCCCGCTTTCCACCATACCTAATGTATTCTCCTAACGTCCCTCCTTCTCTTTCTGCCCCCCCTGCCCCTCTCAGGGCACCATTCAGCCCTTGCCCATGTCTGGTGGCCCCTGATGACCTTCTCATGACTACAGATAGACCTGCGTCTCCTGGACCAGTGGTCCTCAAGTTTCCTAACGCTGCAGTCCTTCCTTTAATACAGTTCCTAAGGTTGTGGTGACCCCCAACCATAAAATTATTTTTGTTGCTACCTCATAACTGTAATTTTCTACTGTTATGAATCTGTGTTTTGCAATGGTGTCAAAAGGGGTCATGACCACAGGTTGAGAACCACTGTTCTAGACACTCACAGAAATGGAATTATGCCCTATAATTCCATTTTTAATTGACAGTGATCTGGACACACTGATTCATGGCCTTTCTGATCATGGTCCCATTGGCTCACAATCATGCAACTCCCTGCTTATCACTTTTCTAACATACCTGTCTCTGGTTTTCTGTTAGTGCCTTGTTTATTTTGCTAGCATAGGAAAATGCCATCGGCTTTCTGCATGTGGACATTTCTGATTTCCTCTGAGTTTTGTGTATGGATTGCTTTTTCATAAGCAAATGTGTCTTTAAGAAAATCATCATTGCTTTAAACTGGTTTTGCAGCCTTCAAACAGGGTGGGACAGACCCTAAACTGCACAGGAAGGTAGATGAAGACGGAGGTAGCTCTTCAACAACCATTACGAGGGATTATATGTATTTTCTCCTGCACCCTTAGTTACAGTTTACTTTCAAGTTCTTCTGGGTCCTAACTCTCTACAAACCTTTAGTCTAGCAGGGCTGTTCAACCCTTTGACTTGGCAATGATGTTGTCATCTGTACTGGGCCACATTCATAGCTATCTTGGAATGCATGCAATTCATGGGCTCTGGGTTGTACCTGCCAGGGAGGGGTCCAAGTCAGCCTCTCATCTGCGGTCTACCTGAGATTCTGAGCAAGTCAAGGAAGGAATGTATCAAGACGACCCCAGAAACAATTCCAGCTCATGAGTTCCAGAATATTCCCCTCAAAGAGAAGCGTACAGCACATAGAAGTGGATGGCTGAAGAAGAAGGGCCCTCACTTTCTACCCCCAACCACGTATAAGTTGCCAGCTCTGGTATTTCTCAGGTGTCAGCCCCCAGGGACTCTGCAGTGTGTCACAGGCGACTCTTCCTTTGGCCGCAGAAGCACGGAAGCCACTACTTTCCTGTGCACCTGTCTTCCTCTATTTGGTCCAGCTGAATCCGAGTGCTGCGCCACCAGCGATGGCCTCTTGTTCATTGACATTTTGGTAATGAGCACTATATTCTAAGCTGCTAACCCTGACACACACACACACACACACACACACACACACACACACACATCCTGTGGCCAAGATCCTGGGCACCATACATATACTTGTCCTAAATTGGGCTGGGCAGGTTCTCTTACTTTGAAATTTTGGAATTGGGATAGAGAGGGACTAGTCTGTGATTCTGTCATCATCAAGAGACATGGGGTGGGTGTGCTAAGAGAGAGAGAG
>LOJH01009231.1:28741-57372 GCA_001685095.1 Ellobius talpinus
TGTACGGATACACACTGTGTACAAAGGGGTGTGTATGGATGCATGCTCTGTAACATCTGCACTGCTGCTGTTAGGAATGAGGACATGCGTGTTGCTTCCTGCACAGATGCCTGCAAGTGTCCTTGACTCCTGGGCCTTATCGTGTGTCTGGGCCATACTCCCAGCATTCCAGCTTGCAGGCCTGAATGGAAACTCCTGCCCCGGACTTGACTTCTGGCAGTGATTCCTCTTCATGTATTGAACTGGAGATAAAAATAGCCCAAGATGTCCCTTTACAGAGCATTATTTGGGGCTGTACATTTTCCGGCTGTGGTTCCCCATCCCCATCTTGCCTCTCAGAAGGGCTGTGAGAGCTCCGAGGCCTTTGCAGATTCAAGTTTCCAGGCTTCTGCTGTTAACTGGGCAAATGTCCTAGAAGCCATCTGAAACTTCCTTCTGACATCTGCTATGCACTCTCTAGAAGTTCTTGACCCATGAACCTGGCACCGCTTCCCACCAGAGCCCTTGGAAGCCCTCAACGGGTGATTCACTAGTGACAGTCTCCAAAGCCAGTCACTCATACCATGTTCTGTCTACCAGGTCCCCTCTGCATGGCCTACTTGTCCATGTTTGGTGGTGCTCTCACCCTGTCTCCCTAAGGATGCAGGCTCTGCACGAATCTGCCAGAGGCCAGCAGAGCCCCTGTAGAACTCCCAGAGGCCCCACCACTCAGTTTCCCTTCAGCACCAAACAATCTCTGGCCATTCCAGTACCTACGAAAGAGCTTGGAACAGCGTTTAATATTCAATAAATGGTGTGGAAAGAATGAAAACCACATTTATGAAAAAATAAATGATCTCCTTTTGATTTTTAAATACAAATAAAACACACAATGACAATCGGAGCCTTGGGACAGCAGGAAGTAAACAAGGAACCACAAGGTTCCTCTGTGGGAGCATGATTTCAGCCCAAAGTGAAGATACGTGAAGCCTCTAGGGCTGCTCATGGCATCAGGATGTGGGATAATGTCAGCCTGGAATGGCCTCTTCTGCACTCTTGTGGTTAGAGGAGCTAGGCTAGAATTCATTACACCCACGCCCACGAAGTTCCCATCTTGAATCGGCGCCAGAATCCCTAGATTTGTCTTCTAGATCCCTTGCCAGAGACAGCTCTATTTAAACCACTTGGACACACATTAACTGCTGATCCCTCAGAAACAGCCCACGTGGGTTCCTGAATAGTCCAGTAGCAAAAGCCAGGGATTTATCACAGCAACAAATTACTTATCCACTGTGCCCCTTGTGTGGGCAGTTTGAGACACCCCAGGGTTGGACATATGCAGGGTAAGCGGCACATCTCTCTGGAGCACTCAGTACACTGCTGTGGTTCCAGGTCACTAGCTGATCCCAGAAAGCCTAGAGAGCCTTGGTGCTGCCACAGTATCCTACAACGGTGTCCCTTCTAGGAACCCATTTCTATACTGGGGGCAGCTCTGTCCAGTGTGGGCTGTTGTTCTATTCAAGAAGGCAAAAGGGGCCCAGGACAAAGGGGGAAGGGCTCACACACTGGAACCCAGGACCTTACATTCTGGTTCTCCCTCTACCAACAGCTCACCGTGTAACCTCAAGATCCCTTGTCCCCAGTGAACCCAGGATTGACATTTCAGACAGAATCAGTCTGAGTAGTCAAGTGCAACACAGTATCTTGGGCCGATACATCTAGCTGTAACTGGGAGGTCTCAGATGCCCCTCATGGGGAGCTATCAGCCTTGCGGTTGCCTGTCTACCTGGTTTCTGATATCATGAGAAGGACTTCATCTATCCAGTTTAGCTATCTTTTTGTCTCTTTTCCAGCTAGAAGTTTCCTCTCCAGTCTTCAGTCTTCGCTCTGCCTATTCACCATCAACCACACCCACTTAATTTGTTTCCTTTGCTGTGTCTGATTGTGTTCTTGGTTGCCTGGTTGCTTGTGTGCATAATATTGCTCACAGATTTACTCTATTAAAGATGCTAGTGTTTTAATTCAACAGCGGAAAACTGAGATTATTTGTGTTTCCACACACAGTCACTTAGATACTGGTGTTGTGTGAGGATCAGTTTATAATTGGGGCAGCAGCGTTGGGTGTGACTCCAGGGTGTGACTCAGTCTAGGCAGGCCCCCAATACTTTGATCTTGGCCATGGCTTCCAGTCACCCCTATTAGTCTTGTCCCTAAGTTGATATGACCAGACACACCTCTTAGCCATAATGTTAGATTCTAAAGACATAAACAGATTTCTCATGAAACCCACACAGACTCAACAGCCCACACTGGAGTCTGCAGAGCTGCCCTCAGGATAGAAATGGGTCCCAGCTCAGCACCTTATGACCTATAAGACTTGGTGCAATCTACTCTACATTGCTGAACTTCGACGTCCTCATGATCTTAGGTTAAGTTGAGATACACCTGCAGCTCCTTTGGAACAAAGCAGGCAGTCAAGACTGGTAGCCATTATTACTATTGTCACTTTCAGCATCCCCATCTGTCTTGGCTCCCGTCGAACAGATGACAATGGCTTGAAAAACTGAATAGATATAGACTCCTTCACTGGTGTGGAGGCGTCTGTCTGCCATCTTTCTGTTCCTCTTCTGACACTCAAGGCAGTCTGCATGCAGCCCAGTGGGTCCCCTCTGTTCCCGAATATGCATGATCCACACTTCAGCACAGTCAAGCTCCAAAGCCCCTTCGTGGTTCTAGGTACAAGGAACCCATATTGCATAATGGCCTCCTCCAACCTGGGCTAAGCTGTCTATTTGATTTTGACAGTCCTCTGACCACGTGCTACCCTGACCCAGTCCCTGCAGCACGGGCCCTGGGTGGTCAGGAGACTCTTACTTTTGACTAACCAGTTTGTGCCATGCTCTGTGCAGGAGCCCAGAAACCACCATCCTGAGCCCTTGTTATTTCTGTGGCAACTGTTGAGTGACAGTCACCATTGGCCTTAGAGCCTGGTGTGCAGTCAGTTTTTTCCTGTCTTCCTTAGGGGCTGTTGAAGGGCTAGGTCTTGCCTCTGCCTTAACAGCAAGAATGGGAAGAGGCTTGGTATGGGCCTGGGGTGTGCTTATCGTGGGGGCTGCCTTCTCATGCTCAGATGCCTGATGTCATGGGTAATGTCTCTTCCTGATGGGTGAGCTCTGCCTTGCCCCTCTGCTGGCCACCCTTGCCTCTTCCTCCAGCCTCCATGAGTTCTAGCATTCTGTGCTCTGACCTGTGGTGTAACACTCCCTACTTCTCTTCCTGGCACACCCAGTGGTCCCCACCTCTAGGCTGTGTGTTGTTATGACATGATGGCATGACCACAGCTACAGAGCAGGAGCCATACCACAGGCAGAGGGCTGGGAGAGGTGGGTTTGACTAGCTGCCACTAAGCCCTGATGCCACAAGCTAATAATGGGGAAATCCAGGCTCCCTACTGTGACTGCTACCCCCAGGGACTTAAAGTCGCTTTGCATTGCTGTTCTCTTCAGAAAGCCTTGCCTATGGTATCTTCTGTAACCTTTCTCAGAGTGCCTCTTGAGTCTTGACTACAATAGAAATGGCTATGTATAAAAACTAGCTGTTGAGATTCGGTAGAAGAACCATGGGTTTATCATGTACTAAGACTATTAGAGCTGGCATATCCCCTACCACATAGCAGGAGTTTACAAGTTCAAAACCACCTTGTCAAAAGACTCTAGGGAGAATCCTTACTTGCATTTTCCAGCTTGGTGTCTCTAGGCATTCCTTGACTTGTGGCTGCATCATCTGGTCTCTGCTTCTGTCCTCACACATAAGCCCACTTGGGTCATCAAGGATGCTCTCTCTCATCTTGATGTTATCAATCACATCTGCAATGGTTTTTTTTCTCTTTGCAGGAAAGCATATTCACAATGTTAGGGGATGTGCACACTCCTTATTCAGCCCAGGGCACTGAACGGGCTTGGAAAGGCCACCTTACCTTTCTGAGCCTTGACCCCTTCATTTATGAGAATTTCTACCCTTCCAAAAGGCAACTGTGAAACTTGCAGTGAGTGTTTAACAAAGCAACTGCTCTGTGTCTGTGAGTTTTGACTGTGAAGGCTCGAACCTCCCAGGGCTGAGATCTGTGACAAGTTCCTTGTCACTCTGTCACCTCCCCTGATCCCTGCCCTGGCCTTTCGCTGGCTCTCCAACATTCTTTGTGTTCCAGTGACTCATAGCCCAGGTTTTCCCATAAGGAAAGTACTTGTGTACATACTGGGAAAAAATAAATCCCCTCCCACCTCTAGGCTAGACTGGCCTTTTCTGTGTCCTTGGGACCATGAGGGACAAGTAGCAGGTGTCTTGCTCTTCCATTTGTCACCAGGGAAGAGCTTATAATTCAGAAGTTCTGGGTCTGGACCCAGGTGGATCCCTTTAGAGCTCTGTGACGCTGGGCAGGTGTCTTAATGTCTGAGCTGCAGGTTCTTCCTCTGAATCCAAAGATGATGGCATCTGCCTTGTTGGTACAACTTAGGCTCATGTGAAGATCAATTGGGAGAAAACTTGAAGTGTTTTATGTGTCCAGGGTCTTGTCACTTCAGCTCAAACCAAGGACATGCCCCAGCCTGATTGCACATGATCATCCCTTTTCTTTCTTAGATGTGTTTTTTCTTCCTCTTCTCCCTGTTCCCACCTCCCCTTCTGACCTACCGATCAAGGTCCTAGGTCTCTGCCTCCCCTGGCCAACATTTCTCATCTAGCCAATCTCCTCTTCAATCGCTCTGGACCTGAATGAATGCTGGGCTCATGACCAAGGACTTTGTCCCCAGGCACCAGGCCTGTCTCCATATTCAGGGACTCACTGGTACCATCAGGACCAGCCTGACACCATGGAGAAAAGGCCTATTGTGTTGGCAGAAGAAAGCTTTGGCAGGGTCTTTGACTGGAAAATGGAGAACAGAGTCCTCGAAGGGCAGCTGGGTTTTGCTTCAAATCTGTGCTCAATTCCTTTCTCTTAGTCTTGACAAACAGGGTTGGGGAGAGCCACCCTGATACAGTGGGCAGAGGAAGGGTGTTTCCTGGTTGCTGGGTGCCAGGTGCTGGGATCTGGGTGCTGGGTGCTGGGCAGAGTTTGTCCCATTTCACAAGTGCAAGTCTGTGCACAATAAAGACTGTGAGCAGAAGGTTTAGGTGTGCAAAGTGACAGGGTGAGGTGGCACTTGTCATCAACTCTGCAGCAGTCTGGTTTTGAGGCTGGAACTGGACCCACTACTCCCCTAGGACCTTCTGTCTATGTGGGCCTTGGTCCCCAGAAGGGGGATAGACTCACTACCTAAAGAAAGGGATTGCAAGTCCCTGTGTCTCCTGAGGATGAAGGGATAATAGTATTAGTCTCTTGGCTCGCATCACTCTGCCCTGGCACAGTAACCATCAAAGGTGGTCAAATACCAAGCAGTCTCCATGCCAAGCACTCACCACTGGTCTTCAGTGGAGCCCTGTTCCTTCTCATCTCCCAGGTATCCCCAGGCAGTTACCCTACACAGGGAGACAGATAAATACCCCTGAGAGATGAAGTTGGGGCAACCCATATTTACACGCTCTGATGCCTGGAGTCAGTTGTGAAGGGATCTTTGGTGTGTGAACTGAATCTGCCTGAGCAGATGTGGAGGAGAGTGGTGGGGGAGTGAAGGCTAGAGAGGGGAGACCTGGAGGTCATAGCAGATGCAGTATCCCCAAGATTCCCTTAGTGCTTAAAAAGGCCGTATTTATGGTAAGAGCCTGTCAATGTGAACTAGTCTTTCTTTCTTAGGGTTGGGATCGTGTTCTGAGCTGGCAAGACACATTTGCTGTGACTTTCAGTCAATCCAATCACCAGATTCCAGCCACCATGACCCTCGCAGGTAGGTACATGCATTACTCAGTGACGGACACTATAGCACAAGCAATTTCTGTCTGTCTGTCTGTCTGCCTGCCTGTCTGTCTGTCTGTCTGCCTGTCTCTCTCTCTCTCTCTCTCTCTCTCTCTCTGTGTATGTGTGTTCCTGTGTGCTGAGATGCATGTGTATGTTTGACACTTTTGTGCATGGCATATATGCATGTCCACAGGCATGTAGAGGCCAGAGAATAATGTCAGGTGTCATTTCTCTGGATCCATTCATCTTGCTGTGTTTAGAAAGGCTCTTCCACTGGCCTGAGGCTTGTTGATATGAATAAACTGACTGGCCAGCAAGTGCCAGGGGTCTTCTTGTTCCTGCCTCCCAGTGGCTTTTACATGTGAGTGTTGGAAACCAAAACTTGGACTCGCAAGGCAAGCATTTTGCCAGTTCCCCAGCCTCTTTCTCTGTGCATGTACTCCTACAGATGCATAGGAAGAGAGGGTGGTGAGGCAGAGGCAAAGTCATTTCCAGGTGTCGAGTGGGATCCCAGCTAAATTTTTCTTCCTCATTTGCTCATTCACATGTTATTTAAAATTTTCAAATAATATCTTTATCATAATGTTAAAATTATGCTTTCAGGTTTTTAAGAGAAAATGAGCACCAGCATGTGATGGGGTTGGTTCTCAGGGGTTCTTGCATGTTGTGCATAAAACAAGGTTCAGTGGGGAAGGGCTGGCAGGGGCTACCATGATGACCTGTGGCCTCCAGAGAGACTCCTGCTGTCAGGGGCACATTTTTCCTCTGTGGACAGCCACTCCCCTGGTTTGATTCCCGTTCTGGGAAGTTGTAAGGAGACTGCCAATATGACTTCCTCTAGAGAAGGCCTGGATCCCAAGGAAAACAGCAAGGAAGTCCCCTGTATTAACTGCTTGACCCTTTAGGCAGCCATGTCAAATATTTTCAGCAGAATGAAGAGTCAAGGACCTGGTCGGTCCCTGGGTGGAAGTAGGAGATGGCAATGGGGCCCAGGGTGGGGACGCTGGCACCTGGGGTCTTTTCTAGAGGGTACTTTGCATTTGGTATTGACGGAAGAAGGGGGCCAGCTGTGTGAATTGGAAGGTCAAATTTCAAGCCAGAGGAGGCCCAGACTTGGGTACTTTGGAGACAGAAAGCCTGGGCTGACTCATGGAAGCGCTGGTTTCTGGGGACTCATCTTCACTGGTTTGCTCTCTTGTAGCCTACAAGGAGAAGATGAAGGAGCTCCCGCTGGTGTCTCTGTTCTGCTCCTGCTTCCTGTCTGATTCCCTGAATAAATCATCCTACAAATACGAAGGTGAGTGGGGGTTCGGCTGGGAGAGGGAAGGGTGGAGGCTTCTGTGTCCTGTGTTTGTGGGTGCCCCCCATTGACCCTTCCATCTCGTAAAACTGTCCTGGTCATAGTGTGTCTTCTTTCCCAGAGCCTGAGGGGGTCCAAGGCCAGGGGATGTGGCCTGGGGTGCCAGATAGCAGCCAGGGGTCTGGATTGGGCCTTCTGGAAGCACTTGCTCTTATGGTCCCTTTTGCACACTCATTGACTATTGATGCCACAGAGGATGCAAGGACAAGCATAAAGATACAGAACAGAAAAGAAAACTTGGTGTGTTCAGCAGGACTTCCAGGGACAGACAGAGATGTTCCCAACAGCCCCGAGGTGGAAAAGAGCACTTCCTGCCTGGTGACAGTAACGATGTCAGAGTCCCCAAACCCTGTCACAGAGTATTGGATGGCCACGCTCTCACAAGGAGTGGTCAGGGGACAGTCAGGACATCTCTTCGTTTCCGGTTGCAAGGAAGGGGTTGGGTTTGGTCCATCAATGAGAGGGGTGGTGTTTGGATGATCTGAGACCGTTTTTTCCGTTTAGGCTGGTGTGGGAGACAGTGTAGGAGAAAAGGTCAAAGCCAGCGGAAAGGCAGTGCTGACTGGAGAGAAAGAAGAGAACAGGGTAGGCGGGAGCCAGGGGAGAGGTCCACAGGCCTTCAGGGGGACCAGGGCAAGGAGGGACTGGGGGTGGGCGGTGGGTGAAATGAACTGATATCTGTCACCAGTGAGGAACGGCAACTGCTGGCCTTCCTGCAGCTCCTGGGATCCTTGCCCAGGGATCCCCAAACCTTACTCTGGCAAAGTCACTGGCCTTAGGGTCCGGTGTTCAGGATCCACCAAACCCTAGTCATTGGTGTGCCTTGGGACCCCAGCTTCCCCGTGTCTGTGTGCATGTGTGCATGTTCGATGGGTCCCCAGTTGCTCCTCGGCAGGTAAGCAGCCCCAATTCTGCCCTCTATAGCAGATACCGTGGACCTGAACTGGTGTGTCATCTCTGACATGGAAGTCATTGAGCTGAACAAGTGCACCTCGGGCCAGTCCTTTGAAGTCATCCTGAAGCCACCATCCTTTGACGGGGTGCCTGAATTTAATGCCTCCCTCCCCCGACGGCGAGACCCATCACTAGAAGAGATTCAGAAGAAACTAGAAGCGGCGGAGGAGCGAAGGAAGGTTAGTGCAGATCTTTTTCTATCTTGCTTCCTTTCACCCCAGTGTGAGCAAGGAGGAGGAAAGAGGTGGTGTCTCTGAGGGGGCTAAGAATGGACAGTGAACCTGAAAATGTTTAGACAGCGCAGCCTGAATGCTGGGGGTAGGCTGAGACATTTCCCTGAAGGAGACAAGGCCATGAATGTGCACTGGGTGAGCTTACAATTTGCTTAGTGGCTTGGGTGTCACATTCCCCTTACAGCTGACCTTGTATTCAATTTCTTTGTTTCCCATTGATTCTCATGGCTCAACTCAAATGCCATTTTATCATGAGCGTTCTTTCATCTTTCAAGAAAAAAAGTTATCCATTGAGTTCTGTGGCCCCTCCCTTTCCCTCCAAGACATTTATCACAGGTAGGGCTGGGTTTCAGTTGCTTCCTTCCCGGGTATCTGGAGCTGTGAATGACTTGAGATTAATATAAGATTACTTAGTATTTGTGAATGGATGAGTGAAAGAACGAATAACGAGAATGAGAGAAAAGATTCGGAAGCTATTTAGAAAAAAAGGGCTAAGAAAGTCCAAGATGATGGAAAGCTTTGCAGGAGGTCCCGAGGCATTGCTTCCTGCTCCTGGGCCAGCGGACCAGGTTCAGGGATGGATCGCATCTGGGTGTGGCACTGTTCAGCCGCGATGGGAGAAATCCACCGTAAAGTATCTTTCTCTTTCTTGGGCCCCCCAGTACCAGGAAGCGGAGCTCCTGAAGCACCTAGCAGAGAAACGAGAGCACGAGCGAGAGGTGATCCAGAAAGCCATTGAGGAAAACAACAACTTCATCAAGATGGCAAAAGAGAAGCTGGCCCAGAGGATGGAATCCAATAAGGAGAACCGGGAGGCTCACCTGGCCGCCATGTTGGAGCGGCTGCAAGAGAAGGTAAGCGATCCTGGATTGGCAGGAGGCTCCTTCGAAGACAAGCACACGTGACCTACGCATCACTCTGCAGGAAGCAGCCTCAGCAGGAATGGAAATGGCTCCACCAGGCAGGGTCCTCGTCATTCTAGGCGTAGGATTTGGGAAGTCACAGGCAAGAAGCATAGGCCATACTTTGGGTGGCCTCAGGGGGGATTTTCTAGGGTTTTACAACTGATGTTTATCACTGTCTCAGGAGCTTGCTGGCACTCATCTTTTCTAGAGAAAGCCCGTTTAGTGCAAGTATCTAAGGAGAGACCTATTCTGCACATTTATGGCTTCATTCTTGAATGGGAAGATTTGGCTTTATGAAAGATGCTAACTTGAGCATGGCTCTGAGCCAGGGGTACAACAAGCTTGGTTGCCAGTGACACAGGAAAGAAGATTCTCCCAAGAGCTCTTGATAAGGGCCAGAGAACAGTCGGTTTTCCCCAATAGTCTGCCTTTGTCAATAACCAAAATGTCACCTGCATCCAAGAGATGTGAGAGACTGGGGTTGGTCCTCTGTGTCTTTCTCTGGAAGACATGCTGGCCTCATTCTCTGAATCCCAGGCTGCCTCAGTCTCTCCTGCAGCTCCTGGGAAGCTTTAGCTCTGTGTTTTATTTCCAGGAGCCGCCTGCTGCGCGGTGACTCCCGGGACCGATCGGTGGCCTCGTCCCATGGTGAGCAGCGTGGTCCTTATTCCTTCCCGCCTACCCACCTAGAACCTCAGGCCCTTGGCAACAGTTACTAGAAAAGATCTGGCTTCATCCAGGAATGTGAGCTGCCCAGGTTCTGGAGTTGGCCAGCAGGTGGCAGCTCCAAAAGGGACAGCAAGACTTCCCTTCTTTCGGGAGGGACACAGTCTGGGTCTGACTTAGGGCTGTTGCGGTTAATAAGAGATACTGTAGGAAAACCTAACATCGCCTTTTCTTTTCCATACCGTGTCTCATGTATCCAAGGCTGGCTTCAAACTGGCTATGTAGGTAGCTGAGGATAGCCTCAAAATTCTGATCTTCTTGCCTCCACCTCCCAAGGGCAGGGACTCCATGTGTGTGCCACCAAGCCTGTTTTATGGAGTGTTGGGAGTTGAACCCAGGGCTCTGTGTTTGCAAAGGTAGGCGCTCTACCAACTGAGACATAGCCCCAGTCCCAAGACAAATTCTTGATGAAACTGCGGTTTGGATGGGAGAGTCATAGGCTTACAGACCCAATCTAAAATAAGTTACAAAACTAGATTATATTAGAGTTTGTTTATAAAACCCCTTAATTTTTATTGTAATGCAGTCATCACAAGTCTATGAGGTAAGCAGGACAGGTGTCAACCATTCCAGAGGTCCAATGATTCACTGAGATCCATATAGCACAGAAACAGTAGCGCTGGCCTTGGCCCTTTGTCAGCTACAAGTGGCTGCTTTCTTGCCTGTCTCAGAGAGATCATCCTAGTATTGTCTCATAAGTTTGCAAAAGCAAGGGGTTCTTTGGAGACCAAGCAAGCAGAGGCCAGAAACCTAGGGCTCTGCATAGCAACCCCCTTGAAAACAGTGGTGGAGGTGGAGGCAAGGCTGTATGAGGAATGACAGCTGTGTACTTCAAGTAGACGCTAAGAATTAAGATGCCAGATGAGACATTTGAGAGGACATATTTCCTCTAGGACCTTGGTCCCCACTCATAATTACTCACGGAAGGAGGAAGGAGGCAAGGTTAAGAGCTAGGCATGTGGTTTCCCTCTATACCTCTGTTCACAGACCAGGGATACCTTCAGTCAGCATCAACAACGCTGTCTATATGTGGGTAATGACCAGAATCCGTAGGCATTAAAAACCCAGCCCAGACTTACTACCTGGCTCTCTAGAGACAAGGTCTGAGGAATGTGTGGGCCTCAGGTCATGTGATACACATCGCAGTTTGAGAACCGGACCTACTGCCTCTTGCTTTCAGGCTGTGGAAAATTTTAAGACCTTTGGAGGGATAAACTTGTAGGTGAAGATGTATCCTAGGAACCTTAGTGGCCTTAGTGGGTCTTTTTTACATGTTATTCTGCCATCCAGATGTGGGAACACCAGAATCTGGCAGGGGGATCATTGAGCAAGGACCCAAACATTTGTCTACTGAGCTGGAATGATGTGGAGGGCAGGGGTGGCGTGGTCGCGTGAGTCGACACTTGTTAGAGTTTTGGAGGTGAACCAGCTGTGCATTCTCATTTCCACCGGAAAGATCCAAGAACTCGAAGCCTGGTTAGATAAAACAGTCAGTTAAGGCCACACAGCTGCTGTTTGGGGACAGGAAGGCATATCTTGTCTTTTGGCCGAATTCTGCAGGTCACACTGGCTGGGAATGGGAGGGCAGATCTAGTCTTTTGGCTAGATTTTGTTATGAAACAAACAAAGGCTGTCTCCCAACACATGTAAGGAAGAAGTCTGTTGTCTGGAGTCAAGCACTATTTCCCAACAGTTCTCCGTCAGTTCGTAACCGGAGAGTCCACCTTCAGTTAGTAGTCTAAGACAACGCCAAAGAGAGGTGAGAGGAATAATGCATCTGTGATGTGTCAGGGATGCTGGCCACGGGCTGATTCTTTTCCCATTCCCTGAAACTGGCTGTTCCAAGTGGCTCCTTATATTTAGTCTAGTCAAGCGGCCATTCCAAGTGCCAGAATGACCAGTGGAGGTAGAGAGAGCCTACAGTGTCTCGGAGTCCTACGGGATATGGGGAATCACTGGTCCATGGGCTCTGTGTACTTGTTGGCGTACTCACCTGTGTCCTGCATCTTACTTGCCTCCTTCCACCCCTCTCAGGATGGCTTCGCCGACAGCTCTGCTCTGCCTGTGGTTACCAACCTTTGCTTTCCCGTTCTCTTGCCCTCTGACCTCCCCGGGCAGCCTTGTGTGACCTGCCCTTGTCCCTCCCTTCCTTCCCAGGACAAGCACGCAGAGGAGGTGCGGAAGAACAAGGAGCTGAAGGAAGAGGCCTCAAGGTAAAGCCCAGAGGCCAAGGAAGCTTCCAGGACAGCCTGACGGCTCACACAGCAACCTGGTTCCAGCAGCCTCGGCTGCCGGCTGCTCTCCCAGCACTGGGGTTTGGGGGGAGGGGGGTGGCCAAGGGGCGTTTCCTCTGCTTTTGGTGTTTGTATATGTAAAGATTGACCAGTGAAGCCATCCTATTTGTTTCTGGGGAACAATGACGGGGTGGGAGAGGGGACAGAAGGAGAGAGTGTCGAAAAGGAGGTAGAGATGAGCCCATGGACATTGTGACACTGTCCACAGACTGAAAACTTGGGCCAAGGCCCCCACTTTTCACGGCTCTGCCTGGACACCGGCCTCCAGGTTCTGAGTGGAGAGAAGATGAGAACCGAGGCAGAAGTTCAGAGTGAAGGGCAGAGTCCTTGTGGGGTAATGGTTGCAGGGCCAGCAGGACAAGCCCATCTGGATGGAGTGAGACCAGCCCTTCAGTGGGTGGTATAAGGTCTGTGTGTGTATGTTAATTGTCATCTTTTGATCATCATGACCAATGAAACATTTACTTCAAGTCTCCAGCTCTTTATTTCCTGAATTTGCTCTTTGCAAATGGGTAGAATGTTCTAGAAATTTGGATTCCCCCATCTGATGGCAGGTGTCTTCAATTTTTTCCATCTAAATATCTGATGCACTGAGTGAGGAGGGTTAGTTCAAGTTAGACATTGGAATTATTAGAGATTTTCTTTTCTCTCTCCCTTTAAACCCATTTTGCGGGCTGTTCCTTAGTGATGGAGTGCATTGAAGTGACGAGAAGAGAAACAGTGCCTTTTTTAGCTACCGACTGACATCCTACTATAGTCCAAAGGATTCATTGTATGAAGAAAAATCTTAGCCTGTGCAAGCTGCTCTAGCAAAATACCTTAGGCAGGGAAATCTGTAAACAGCAGAAACTTACTGCTTACCGTTCTTGAGGTGGGAAGGCAGAGATTAATATGACTGGTGAAAAGCTACTACTTTCTGCTAAGAAAATACATGGTGACTTCTTGCTGTATCCTCTGGTGGCGAAGGAGTGAAAGGGCTCCATGCAGCTTCTTCTATAAGGACGTTCATCCTATTCATGAGGGGAGATCCCGACCCAATTCTCTCTTAAAGGTTCCATTGCTTGATATCAGTTATTTGGATATGAAGTTTTAATATTTGACTTTTATCATTTATTGGGGACAGACATAGCAGAAGCCCTCACCAAGGACTTGAGATTCCAGACAGATAACAGAACACCAGTGAAGAAAGGTACTGTCTATTAGAAGAAAGCACAAGGCCATGTTCTCTAGGACACTGAACCGGGCTGCAGGGGACCCTTCTGATTATCTTCTGAAACTAGGAATGGGGTGGAGTCTATATGAACCAGATCCCAGTGCATCTCCACACCTTGCCTTTTACCCTGTGTAGTTTTGTTCAGCTTTGCAAATAAACTCTTTAGTGTTGCCTTAATCTCTTGGCAGTGCTGTTATAAGTGAGCTTCAACTTAGGGTAGAATAACGGGAGGGTCAAAGGTGGTGGTGATGTAGGAGATGGTGATGATGGTAGTAAAAGTGATAGTGGTGATGGTGGTGATGGTGATGGTGGTGATGAGGATGGTGATGGTGGTGGTGATGATGATGGAGGTGATGATGATGGTGGTGGTGATGATGGAGGTGGTGATGGTGATGGTGGTAATGATGATGGTGGTGGTGATGGTGGTGATGGTGATGGTGGTGATGATGATGGTGGTAGTGATGGTGGTAGTGATGGTGATGGTGGTGATGATGATAGTGGTGATGAAGATGGTGGTGGTGATGATGATGGTGGTGATGAGGATGGTGGTGGTGATGGTGATGATGATGATGGTGATGGTGGTGATGGTGGTGATGATGGTGGTGGTGGTGATGATGATGGTGGTGATGACAGTGGTGATGGTGGTGATGGTGGTGATGTTGCTCTCAGCTCATACTTTCAGACAACATCTATTAGATGCCTATTTTCTAGACTTGCACATGTTTTTGACCTTATTCAATCTTTGTACCAACTGTGGGAGAGAGCTGCTGCTGTCATCCCATTTTTCAGACAAAGAAAGTGAGGCAAAGAAAGAATAAGTTGCTTGCCCAAATTCCCACACATAGTAAGTGGGAGAAGAGGGCTTGAATTTGCAGCTTGTTCCTAATGCCTGTATTTGTAGCCACCCACAGTATTCCTTTCTGGCACATCTAAACTAGGCTGCCAGTCCACAGTCAGGGTTTCTCAGACTGAGCAGTGACTCACTGGACGGTGAGACCAACTTTGTGGTCCCACTCAGTCTTCTTTTTCTCTCTTTCCCCTTCTGTCATGCTGGGAAGTAAGAGCCACAAGAACAGAGGGAAAAGTGTTTTCTGCTCAAAATTGACATAAAAGTTTTTTTAAAATAAAAAATAAACACTGTGAACAGATGCTCAGAGAGCAAATTCTCAGAGAAAGAATCATTCCTTATAGCAAGGGATTATTATAGGAAAGGATCCTTATAGGAAGGGATCCTTGTAGGGAAGGGATTCTTATGGAAACGGATCCTTATAGGAAGGGATTTTTGTAGGAAGGGATCTTTGTAGGAAGAGATCCTTACAGGGAGGAATCCTTGTAGTAAGGGATCATTAAGGGGAAGGATCCTACAGGAAGGGATTCTCCCTTTTTTATTATAGTAGTTTTTATAACTTCATTTGTCTTTCTCAAGGCTGGTCATTTGACTGAGGTGCAGGGGTCTTAGGAGTTAGGCTTTATTTATGGCAGAAGGCATCACAAATCACTGTTTCAGCCTCTAAGCAGTTAAGGTCTCACTGATTGAGTATTTTTATTTTACTTTTTTTTTGCTTTTTGGTCTTCCTTCCTTCCTTCCTTCCTTCCTTCTCTCCTCATTCCTTCTTAGTAGGACAGAAAATGACACATCAAAATTAATTTCAGCAATGGAGGTATGTTTTCCTGGAAACTGTCAATTTTTATTTTGTGGCTATACTTCCAGGACATAGCACAGAACCCATTTCTTCCTGAGGGTGACAATCAAAACCCTCTGATAGGTGCTGCTTTGGAATGAGGTTGGAGACAGGGCTAGGCTGTCCAGGCTGCAGATTTAGGGGCTTTAGGACTCTGTTGTGAATGCCAATGTGGAAGACTGTGGCCAAGACATCAGACTGAACTTCTTCTAGGCAAATAAAAACAAGGGAATAGTCTTGAGGGTCTCATTTCACAAATTGACTCCATCAGCATCTTCATCCTTCTCTATGGACCCAAGGCCACAATTAGTTAGCTAATGTCACCTATTAGACATGACCAGGTTTATGAATCTTTGTGTCCCCAGCAGTGGGTGTTTGACTAGAGTGGAATTAGGAACATCAAGGTGACCTAAAGATAGGTGACAGGCAGGGACCTGTGACAGCTTCCTTTGTGTAGCCCTTTTCTTAAGCCCCATGTAGAAGACAGAGATTGGAGATGGCTGATAGCCTTGGGGGACGGCTCAGTTGCTGGGTTTGCAAACATGAGACCTGAGTTTGGTTTCCTAGCACCCAAGTAGAAGCTGGGCATGGTGCAACTCTGGGGAGTTGGAGAAAGAAAGATCCCAGAGGCTTTCTGGCTGACCAGTCTAGCTAAACTGGTGTAGTTACAGGTTCAGTAGAGACTCTGTCTCAAAAAGTAAGGTGGCACACACCTTCACTCGGGAGGCAGAGGCAGGCGGACCTCTGTGAGTTCAAGGCCAGTCTGGTCTACAGAGTGAGTTCCAGGACAACCAAGGATCCAGAGAAGCCCTGTTCCTCCCCCCCCAAAAAAACAAGTAAGGTGGGGAACAATGAAGAAAGATACTTGATGTTAACCTCTGGTCTCCAACATACACATGTACACACTTGCCCCAACATGAACACATGCACAGAGGGTTGGAGGTGACTGATCTGGATTAAGCAGGAGGCTGAAGTCCATCTCCAGGACAGCCTGTGCCTTCACCAGTCCTCAGCCCTTGACAGGAAGGATGGAGCACACTACTGATGTGTGCAACATGGGACATCTTCCAAGTCCAGGACACCAGTAAGCAGTTCTTGCAATAAAAGTCATTACCAGCCCAATGTTGCAGGAGGAGCTGGAGCAGGAGGATGAGTCTATGAGGGACATGTGATTCTGAGGTCCTCAGTCAGTGACTTTCTGTGAGAAGCGCTCCATAATTTGGAAGCAGCAATTTGGGCTAAGGCAAGGAGAGGACATGGTGCTTTCTTTGACTGAATGGAGGCTAAGAATGACAGAAGAACACCCAGGGGCATCCCATTTGACTCCCAAATATAAATTAGCAACCCATTGATGGTCATCTAGCGTCAAGCCCAAATTATTGTACATAAAAACAGTTTTCCCAGAGATTATCTAGGAAGCTGTGTATCATGCTCAATACACAACCCTCCTCTGGTCAAACTTCATTGAATATTGAAACCTGAAACTATAGGAGAAAAACACTAAGGGAGTAGACAGACTTCAACTGGGCTTGAGTAGGAGTTGGGTGGAGACAGTTTCCAGAGCATCCATCCCCAGAGCAATAGCTTTGGTGTGGGGGAAGGCACTAAAGTATATGCTAAAGGTGTGGAAAATGTATTTAGTGAAATAAAAGCAGGACATTCCCAACATCTCAGGAAAAGAGTGGATAGAGGGGATTCTATAGTCCTAAGCAGGGGTGGTCATGTCGTAGTTTAAAAAAAGGCAACAGCAAATAATGAAGAAAGATTATGGAAATCTGTGAGAAATGCCAACTCACTTCTAAAGGTGACCTCAGGCAGAAAAATAGCAGATTTCTTTACAGAAACTCTAAAGGTCAGGAGAGGCTGGGTTGAATTTATCGTAGGCCTTGAAAGAAAAGAACCGGCAGTCTGGATTTCTGGATCCAGCAAAGCTGTTCTTGAGTGGGACTGCAGGATAAGTACCCTCTAAGACGACCAAATGTCACAATCCTTTGTTCACACCTTCTATGGGAAGATAGTAAAAGAATCCCCAAGCAGAGTTGGAAGAAAAACATGACCCCCCAAACATGGGGAAAGATAAGTTTCAACGTGAACAGGTTAAATATGCAAATAAAAGTTAGGAAAGAGTTGAACACTAGAGAAATCCCAAAATGAAAGGAATTAATACAGCACTCTCACTTGTAGCATTCAATGTAAATGGTCTTCATTCTTCAGTTAGAAGGCATGGCCTCACTTATTATATGAAGCATAAGACTGAATGATCTGCCCCGTGTACACCTCACCAGCAGGGACCCTTGCAGATGGAAAAGGAAAGGGCGGGAAAGTGCTAAAGCAAAAGGAACTCCCACACATGCAGAAAGAGCTACAGTCATTTCTGTCATAGCTGACTTCTTGAAACTAATCAGAAGCGACAAAGAAGATCTTGACACACAGGCAAAGGGATCGACACACCAAGAAGATATTACAATTCTGAATACATGCCTAATGATTGTTAATGTAGCCACACTCTGAAAGTAAATTTTAGGAAACATAATGGGACAGAGAGATGGCTGGCTGGGCGGTGGTGGTGCATGCCTTTAATCCCAGCACTCAGGAGGCAGAGGCAGGCCTCGGCCTCTCTGAGTTCGAGTTTAGCCTGGTCTGCAGAGCAAGTTCCAGGAGAGCCAGGGCTGCACAGAGAAACCCTGTCTTGAAAAATCCAAAGGGGTGTGTGTGTGCAGAGAGGCCATATCCAATAATAGTGGGTGGCTTTCATATATAGGTTGTATAGACAAAACCTAACAATGAGACTTCAGGGTTAATTTACACTGTAGATTCAATGGAGATTAGAGTCATCTAAGAATATTCCATCCAACAAATATATTCTTTTCAGCAGCTCGCGTGACTCTCTCCACAATGGAAATATCTTAGAACATGAGGCCAGTCTTAACAGATACAAAAACCAAAGTCATTTCTGGAATTGTATCAAACTGTTATGAAATACAACCAGCAATACATAGCAAGAGAAACTAGAGAAAATATGTGACAATCACATGGGGATTGAACATACATTTTTGAATGAAAAGTGGACCATTGAAGGAATCAGAGGGTATTAAAAGAGTCCCGTTTAAGGACCTAACACAGTACCCAGTGCACAGCGCTCCATAGATACCCAAGCTGGTGATGGCTTCTATTGCTCTCAAGAATGACTACAGAGTCTGCTTCCTCCTCCTAATGATGGAGCCCCAGATGCAGAAGATTCCTCGTTGTCTTCCTTCAGGTGCATTGTCCAGGTGCCTCCAATAATGGCTTATTTATATAGATTCACAAATGTTCCCTGTTGCATATGAACACCCTCTGTCTCTCTTCCAACATGAGACACAGGTCAGCCTGTCTCTCTCCCAATACGAGATGCCCACTTTCACCCTGTGTGAATCCAAGTGGGGCTGGCCTTTTTGGCAGCTCAGATTATGGCCTTAAAGTCCCATACTCACTGTTGATCTTTTCCGTCTCTGTTAATTCAGCTTCTAGGATCTATCCTAAAGAAGCACTCTGATAGCCAGGTGGTGGCAGTACATGTCTTTAATCCCAGCACTTGGGAGGCAGAGGCAAGAGGATCTCTGAGTTCGAGGTAAGTCTGGTCTACAGTCAGGGCTACACAGAGAAACCCTGTCTTGAAAAACAAACGGACAGTGCTCAGACACACAGAGTGTTAAGTATGTCACAAATACACAACTCACACAAATGTATAGCAACAGAGAGCCTTTTCAAAGATACTTATAAAAACATAAGAATGGACGGTGCTTGTAGAGCCTGTGGGAAACTTTCAAAAGTTTATTATTTAATTTTAAAGGGGGATGCTGGGAGTAATGGAGTAAGGACCAGGGGGCATAAATATACACAAAGTAGGGATTTCTTATAATAGAGATGAGGTCACTAAATGGAGCCTTAAAATATTGCAACAAGGGGCATAAGGAAAATATTTGTGTGGGGAAGGAGTGGAGCTGAGGGAAATGGAGTGGGGAAGAGGAGGGAAAGGGAGGGGAGGGGAGGGGAGGAGAGGGGAGAAGAAGGGAATGTAGTTCTCTAGACAGCAGCAGCAGAGTACCCAAGTAAGAAGGCCACCTGACATAAGGAATGTGACAGTGGCTTCCCTGAAAGAGAGATGAGGCATGGAGTAGTCAGAGTCCACAAGAGGAACAAAGTCAAGAGAATAGATTTATATTATGAGAAGATTTCTTAGGTTGGCTTCCGTGATGATCGGGGCTGGTCGTATGTCGGTGAAGGACAGTAGGAGCAGCAGGAGCAGCCACCACTACAGTACACTCCCTTGCCAACAAGAGGGAAGGCAAGTTTCCTCAGACCTCTGTATACCTGAGTCCCTGTCAGAAGATGGCACCCACTCTAGGGGAAGGTCTTCCCCTACCTCAGGTCTTGGAAATGCAGGCACACCCAGAGCCGTGTCTCCTCATTGATGACAGTTGACAATGAAGATTAGCCACCATAGGACACTCCTGTGGCTCTCGGGAGGTACAGCTGAAAGGGATATAGCCTCCGCTCCCCCCATTTTTATAAAACTATGAGAGATGAGAGAGGATTAGAGCAGGCTAGCACTACAGTTGAGAGTAGGCGGGACCATGCCCAGAGAAGCTGGGCAGCTGGGCAGAGAAGGCACAAGCGGCCAGGCAGGGTGAAACTAAGCATGAAATGTCTAGTGAGGATGTGGTGATGGGGGGAGGAGAACAGGTAGCATCAGAAGATCGGGATGGGGTATGGAGAGACCACAGGCTTCTGGTACAGATGACAGGTCACTACTGGAGGGAGGGAGATGTGGCAACAGGGGGAGCTTGGTAGGAAGGGGTCAGCATGGGCATGGCTAATCAAAGATGTGATCGCTCTCCTCTCTCTCTCTCTCTCTCTCTCTCTCTCTCTCTCTCTCCTTCCTTCCCCTTTCTTTGTGCGGTGTATGCCTCTGACATGTCCCTGCGTGCCCAGGTATGTGTTCATGCGTATGAGTGAATGAAAGCCAGAGGTCCAACCTCTGCGTTTTCCTCCGCCTTGTGCCACCTTATCTCGTTGTTACTTGCGGTGGGCACGGAGGAGGGTATCATCAACCTTCAGGGCTGGGGAGACATCTGGGCTGAGGTAGCACAGCAGGGTAGCCCAGCAGTAAGTAGAGATGGATGTGTGCCAATGGGGCTTGGCAAGAGACATGTAATGTGAGCAATGGCAATGGCGTACGCAGCTCCTAGGCAGTGTTCTTGAATGGCTGATGTGCTCAGGGAAGAGGATGGTAGGCAGAACAGGTGGAGTACTGGGAACTGTGTGGCTGGCAGGTAAATATGGGATACTGGCTGCTTGGAAGGACCCTGAATATCAGACTAGGGATTTGGGCCTCTTCGTAAAGCCATCACCGAGGCCATCACACATTTCTATAGTCACGGCCTCTTACCAACACAGTATCAAAGGATCTCTCTGTAGGAATGCATCATTTCAGGTTTGTGCTGAAGGACCCAGAGGATTTTATGGACATGAGGTAGAGAAGAGGAGAGAAGCAGATACAGGTGTGTGTGTGTGTGTGCGCGTGCACACACATGTGTTCACCTACATGTGTGTAGGGGTGTGTGTGTAATAAAGAAAAGGAGACTATAGACTCGAGATGGAGAAGGAGTTGGAGGGAAGAGAAGGGAAGGAAGAAATGACGTAAATGCAGTGCACATATATGAAATTAAAGAATACATTTAATAAAAAAGAGTAAGGTTTCAGAGGAATGTAAAGAAGATAATTTGAGAAGGCACTTTAAGACTCTGGAATCTGGAATTTACCTGCTTTAGGGAAGGAGAAAATTGTTTCTCGATTTATTGGTAATGAGGTTGTCACACCTTTTCCTTTGTCTATTTATGTGTCTTCTCTGTAGGGTCAGCAGAGATGGATATGAAATGACTTATTTGATTGAATTTCTAAAAGTGTTATATGTGGTGCGTATCTAATTTGAGATTTATGCTTTATTAAAAAACAAAGAGAAATTATGTCATTTTCAAATTGCATTTCACATCAAGTTCAGAGGAAGACACATACGTGCCGACTGTGTGCCTGTGAGGTGACTGACACCAGCCCCTATTCTCCCTTCCCCGACATTTGAGAGACTATTGCAGAAGAAACCGTCCCCCACACACCGCCCAGCAGCTCCTAGCAAACCTTCTACAAGGCAGATTAACTGCGTAGCCACATTGACTGTAGAGAGGTTGGAATGTTGCAAGTCCAGGCACTAAGTTATAATTTTCCTAGGCAATCTTTAGTCCCGTAAGTAAGCCGTCCCTTGCCCACCTCTGTGTCTCACCCGATATCTTTGTGACTAACAGACATAACCTTTGAGATGTCTTGACTTTAGACCACCAAGACCCCCGCTTTGCTTTAGCTCACCCACCTGCTGGTTTCACAGTACGTTTGAAAAGTGCTTCCGTTTATGACTTTCTTAGCCCTGCGACTCTAAACACTTGGTAAAACTCTTACCACATTGGAATATGGAGTTCGAGGTCACCCGAATCTCTGTACCTGGGGCTATGGTCATTCATATTTGGCCCCGGAATGGACTTTTTATCCCATTTTAGGTGATAATTGTGTTTGTACATTGCCACAGGTGACCCAAGAGCCTGGTGGCAGTTGCTCTACTGTCCTTCCTATGTCCCCTGGGCCAGGGCAGGTCAAATGACTCCAATAGACTCTTCTGATAGGTTCTAGAATATCACTGGAAGTTCTACCAGAGATGCTGGCTCACCTACACTTACCACTGCCCTGTTCTCAAAAGCCAAGGAATAGAAGCAGTCGATGCTCGCCAGGGGAGGAGCAGATGATGCATGGAGAGCAGAATGGGATTCCATCCCATGGTAAAGAAGAGGGAAAATCACAACACTTTCAGGAAACAGGCGGAACCATAAATCATTATTGCTTGCGGAGGAGTATCTCAGACCCAGGGAGACAAACGCTGCTCGCTAGCGCTCATAATTTGTATGTGTGGGTCTCAGTTTAAGTGTGTGTGTGTGCCATAAAACTAGAATGGGTACCAAGAGAGGGGAAAAAGATATTAAGGGAGGGTTAGGGAGGATGAAAAAAAAGGGTAATAGTTTTCTCTATATATACATACATACATACATAAATACATACATACATACATACATACATTCACACATACATACATACACACATACATACACACATACATACATATACACATACATATATACATACACACATACATACANCACACATACATACACACATACACACATACATACACACATACATACACACATACATACATACATACATACACACATACATCCATACACACACATACATACATATATACATACATACATACAATGAAAGAGGAAAGGGGACTGCTGAGAAGGAGGGATTGGGACTGGGCAAAGGAGGTGAGAGAAGAGGGAAAAATGGGGGAAGGAGAGGATGAGAAATGGGGTGGGGAGGGAACAGGACAAGGATTAACATATCTTTATGTCTGCAGGATCCCATAGTGAGACCAATCACTTTGTGTACTAACCAAAAATAAATAAATAAGATAAAATCTATTTGAATAAAACTAAACTAATGAAAAAATGCAAATGAAGGCCATATTTCCTTCCCATGAGAAACTTCACCAGTTGTGTTTGGTTTTGTGGGTTTTTTTTTCTTGTGCCCTTTTCAGGATTCCTAGATGGCTCCCCACTGGGAGTTCCAAGTGTCCTTCACTTCACTGAGACCTAAGGATTGGCCTGAGTTCCCTCAGTTTAAGAAAGGTTGAGCCAGAAAGCTCCTAGGGTTTTAGCAACAAATGAAACAAAACAAGGAAACAAAATCAAGGACAAGGCCTCAGGCATCTGCTGGGAAGCTAACATTTAAAAGCAGCCCAGGATCCGCAGGAGGACCTCGGGCTGAGTCACTGAGATGACGATGCACCAGGAGGGTTTGCCTCTAGGTTTACTCCAGGGTTCCTTTTTCTTGTGCCGCACACCCCCTCTTTTCCCCATTTTCTGTCATCCTGGCTGTGTGCATCACCGGGTGGCCGTGCTAGTGGTTGTCATTGGTTTTGCAACTGATGGCCTGTGAATCTCCCCCAGACAACCAAGGGCTAAAAGAAAATTTTCCACCTCAGGGCATAAAACTGTCCTTGTTCAAGAATGTGTAAAAAGGAAAAACCTGTTCAGGGGCCCGATACCACTGCTCTCTCTCTTTCTCTCTCTCTCTCTNTGTGTGTCTGTGATCCCAGAGACCCGATGGAGCCATGTGCCTCTGTAATCCCACCACCCAGAAGGCTGGGCCAGATCACAAGTTCCAGCTCAGCCCCAGCTACAGAGTGAGACCTGATCCCCTAAACACCCAAACTAACAAGCCCCAAACCAATCAGAATTGTGAAGAAAGATCAAAGCACTAAAGAAAGGTTCTCTTTACACTCAGTTGCGCAGGAATGCACGCTACTGCTGTGAGAAATGGCAATTATCATTTAAAAAAGACAAAGAAAACCACTGTCAACAGCATCTACTGTGTGAACCTAAGAAGCCACGGAGCAAATCAGAGACAAAGGATAACAAGAAAGCAGATACAACGTGGACTTGAAAGGAGCAAGAAAGAAACAAAGGAGCTGATGTTAGGGAACACTTAGGGAAAATAAAATGTATACCAGAATTCTGACATGCATAAGAACCAAATATAGAAAAAAAGTGATTTTAGCTAATAAGTAATACAAACTCAGAAATTCTTTTACTACAAAGAAAATAGGAGAAAAAATGAAATAAATAAACAGAATACATGGTGTGTTAATAATATCCTTTTGCTGTAGATGAAAGAGCTTTATGTAAGGGAGTTTATGGGCACACCCACCAGGAGGGTCTGGGCTCTGGGCTGTGACTTTTCATTTCCCTAAACTGGTCCGTGACAGTATGATGCATCTTCATATATTATAGTCACACTTACCAGTTTTCTAAACACTCATTTTGCTATTTAAATGTATGTAATAGGGTCTTGCTACACATCACAGGCTTATCTGGATATATATAACCCAGACTGGTCTCCACTGTAAGCTCCCCCGTCTCAACCGTCCAAGTGTAAGGATTGCAGGTGTGGGTCCCACACACAGCTCTGAAACATCCACTTCAAAGCAAGTAGACAATTTAACGCATTTAAAGCAAGTCTTTGCCAGGAGTCCACATGGACTCATTTCTTAAGACCAAACACACTGACGTTTTCACATGCTGATTCTTATTTTCCTGCCTCAGCTTTCTATCGTGTTTTGAAGATTTGTCACTGTTTTTAGGAGCCTTATTTTATTAAGATTAGAATGAAAGTTAATGTTCGTGCAGTTTTCTATAGTCACGCTCTTCTGCCCTCATTTCTGGAAATTATGATTCTTCCTTGCTCGCCCTGCTGTTTCTTGACTTTGGCTTTTGGGCCTGAGAGTCCGCCGGGAGGTCGCGCAGAACAGGGATATGACCAGCAGGTGGTGCTAGTGCTGTTTTTACTCTGGGAACCGCAGCATAGGTTCTGCAGGACAGCTTTGCACAAAAGAGGCTTCTGCAACCATCGCTGTTACGGTTGGTAATTAGGGATGAGGTTGCCATGGTGACGAGGGGTCTTGGGATGTTTATAGCTTTGCAAGCACCGATGCCAACGAGCTATCGGGTTGCTTCCTTTGATGGTAATGGCTGGCCTAGTGAGCTCATGCAAACATCCAAAGACAGTGCAACCTGCATAGGATGTTCCACTGCTGCTGTAATTTATGGGGTAAAGGCATGCTGTTGAGAGGAAACACCACACACACACACACACAAATATGTATGTACATAAGTAAATCATATTTATCTTATTTCATATTGATTTGTTTCCGCTTTCTGTATGTCTTATCTCCAATCCCCACATTTCTCAGTGTGGTTTTAATTAAAATTCTCCGAGAAGAAAGGCTCCATTCATCTAACAAGCCCGGGAAATATTGCACGCTCATGCTTTCAGACACTCACAGTGCACACAACCTGCAAGCCTACAGAAGTTCTGTTTCCCCTCCACGTGCTCATTTGCCTTGTGAACCCATTTACACGGGCCGTTCATTAACTCTTAGGCAATCATTCCTCATCTTGTCCCCAAGACGTTAATAGATAATCATTAAGTGTAGCCGTAGCTGTGATCTCATGTTTATATAGGTGTCTCCAGCAGGCGCTGAGCTCTGTTAGGCTAGTCTGTAAAGGCGAAGTGTGTGGACGAGACTCAATGGGCTATTTATGAGCTCCTAAAAAATGGTTTTGAATTGAGCGCTCTATCCACAGACACCACCGATTGAAATTACTCTTTGTTAATCTCTTCATCCATAACTCCTATTGGGGAAATGAGGCCACCGTCGAGCCATGGCCCACAGCATTAATAAGTCATTTGTAGCTTAGCGTAGAAATATCATCACACTTTAGAAGCAGAGAAAAGGTTGAAGTGTATTTGCCGCTAGTCACTGTTTCTTTTGTATGTTGTCTCTGATGCTTTAAATTTGATCTGCTGCTGGTGAATTTCTTGGAGTGGTACTCCCCTCTCCTGTGAATAATCATTTTGTGATTGATGAGAAAATAGAACTTAATAAATGCAGGTTTTTTTAAAGAAAAAAAGCATTGAGTATTTGCTCATGCATGCTTTCTCTCCCAGGGGAGTAACCCTCTCCAGTGCTTCATTGTGAAAAGGGAGGTCTCATAACTGCCACAAGGAAGGAGGTCCGGTCCTCTCGGGTTAGGGAGGGAACAATTGCCCCGGTCACCAGGACAGCCACTGCCAACAGGTTCTGGAACACAGTCAGTCAAGGCCCTTGCTAGATTTAGACAGTGTTTTAAGTCTGAAATACGCTAGACCCACTCATGGTGTTGAAATCTTTTTCTGTGACTTGCCTGTCCCCCACTCTAGAAGGCCATTATTGGATTTTATTGTCAGGGATATTGAGAGAAGCAAAGACATATAAAGGACAGGTGACGGTAACCAAGGGTCCAACTCCTGGCCAGTCACTTTGTTGTTTATTCAATCCTTGATCAGTTTGAACCTGAAAGCCTGAAGGTGGGTTTTACCCACCCTATTTCTTGAAGAGGAGATGGGTGCTGCTTCATATTGGGCAACTTGGAAGGCCTAAGGGAGACTTTGCGAAGCTAGGTTTGTCCAAAGCAAAAGTCAGAGACAGCAGTATCTGTAGAAGAATAAAATTCTCCTCAAAAGAAGGTGGAGGAGGAAGAGCAGAGAAAGAGGAGGAGGAAGAGGAGGATGAGCTCAAGGAGAATGAGGAGAACAGGATGGGGAGGTAGTTTGTTTCTTCTGTGGGAGGTGCAGACATTTGGTCAAAGGGCTTCTGTCCAACCCAGTCACAGGCTTCCACCGCAGTCTCTGACCCAGCTGCCACCATCTGTGTTAGTTACTGTCCCTGTTGCTGTGGTAACATACCTCAGCAATGCGACTGGAGGGAGGCAGGGTCTGTTTTAGCTCCCACCTCCGGATCAGCCTATCAGGGTAGCGAAGTCAAGTGGGGGTGTCTTCCCACCTCACCTGTGCCATTAAGAGACTCTCCCACAGCATGCCCAGAGGTCTGTCTTCCAGGTGACTTTAGTTTGTCAAGCTGAAAGTTAAAGCTGCCACACCTGCCCTTTTCCAAGTCCTGACTGAGTCACCAACTTGTCTGGCATCTATTGTGTGGGCTGAGCTTGTACTGGCATTTATCCGCATTTTCTTAAAACACCTTCAGTCAATCTTATACTCACAGGTTTCTTTCGATCAAGCCTCCGGTTATTTTAAAAGCTGGCAATTGCCTCCTACTTAGATTCTTTTCATTACTCATGACAGTTTGTCTTAGACTTCATTGATAATCAATGCACTACTCTTTTTAATACTTAGTGAGTCAACTTAATGGCTTTAATTACCAGCCCACTTGAAAGTCAATGGCCGACATATTCAGCTATTTCAACAGTTTATCTGGCTTGTTAGTCATTGGGTAGCACTTTCCTTTTGTTGTAGAATGCTTGCTCCTCTAGATCAGTGACTCTCAACCTCCCTAATGCTGTGACCCCTTAACACAGTTCCTCATGTTGTGGTGAACCCCCAGGCATTGTTACTATTGTATAACTGTAATTTTGCTACTGTTATGAATTGTAATATAAATATCTGATATGCAAATGGTCTTAGGTGACCCCAGTGAAAGGGTTGTTCGATCCCGAGGGGTCATGACCCACAGGTTCTGCTTTCGATATAGATTTCAGCTTTTATACAAGCAACTCCCAACGTAAATCAGGAAGACATCTGGGATCGTGCATATTGGGTTAACTGTTGCAAGTTCACTGAAGTCTGACAGAATGTGAGTATCCAGGTGGTAAGTTGGATATGTGTGGTATTTTGCTATCACTTGTCCTAAGCATCTGTCTGTGACTGTGAGGTCCTTCATCTGGGTCCCTAATCATGTGCACTGCTCACAAAGCTCCTGTAGGACGACACCCAGCTCCCATTGTCACCAGCGTTAAATATTGACCACTGCATCTGGTATCCGTTTCTGTTCACTTCCACTTTCTGGGCTCAGTTTGGGGTGACTAGCTCCTCCGGGCTCTGGGAAAGGAGGGGGCCTCTCTTTGTACACTTAGATTGCTCCTCCCTTCTACCAAAACATGTTGCTGGCCATGAGCCTGTTCCAGCTCAGGGACTTTGCGAGTTCAGTCATGGTCTCTGGGTACATAGTGCCCATTGGATGATTGTCATGGTGGCTTCTCTCCATTCCTCTTAGAGTTCCCAAGAGTCAACACACTTCTAAAATCTTCCACATTTTCCAGCCCAGGGTTAAACATTCAGCTGCCATTTCCCGGCTGTCTCCAGAGTTTATCCCTACAATCCCTCTGGTCATCACCAGGTTTTAGGCAAACAGCAGCAGCATTGCTATGGCTTGCTTTGTGTGTACCTGTCACTCCGGTAAAGTGGGCGATCAAAGGCAACTTCCTTACAAGATTAGAACGAGCGTTCAATATGCAGTGGGTACAAAGTCCCTTGCTTGCCTGGGAGGCACACTGGTTATTCCCGTCTTTTCTGTCAGTCTTCTTTGTTCCTCTTTCCATGATCTTCTTGGTGTTCACACCAGTGTTACAAGTGGAGGGGGCCCCTTGCTTGTCCAGGCCACCTGGCTAGCTTACACCTGAAATACCCACACAGAAACTGTATTCATTAAAACACTGTTTGGCCCATTAGTTCTAGTTTCTTATTGGCTAATTCTTTCATCTTAATTTAACCCATTTCTATTAATCTGTGTATTGCCACATGACTATGGCTTACCAGCAAAGATTATAATCAGTGTCAGTCTCAGGCAGGAGATCCATTGGTGAGGGAGAATTGTCTGTATTCTGTCAATCATGTTTTAAATAAATGCTG
>LOJH01009232.1:0-14352 GCA_001685095.1 Ellobius talpinus
ATACTTTTATCATTAATTCAAAAAAATAACATTTTCCTTTTACTTCTCCCTCACCCCAATTCAAGTTCATCATTTTATAGGTCACTGGCTGCTTTATTGTCTAGTTTCGTTTCAACACTCTCGTATATAATGAGCCATACTTAAACTTACAGGCTTAGAATTTATGGAATTTCTGTACATTTGCTTGAATAAAAAATGTTATTGTTTCAATCCAAGTTAGAGTCTCTTTGCCTTGAGGTCACAGAGGAAAATCGAGTCATTTTTCATCGCATTGGTTTGGAAGCAAAGCCAGATATGAAGAGTTGTTTATTCATATTTCCACGTAACCCTGGGTTTTCACTCCCTTCTTTTAAAGGACAGAACATCCCCACCATCTCCTCAGGTGTCAGCCACTGACAGTCTTCTCAAGCTAATTTATATTTGGTCTCAGGTCTCTTCTTCGTCACCCCTCTGACTCACGGTGCAGCCTGCGTCTCTTACTCTGCTCTATTCTCTTCTGCCTCCTAGACTTCATGTGATTTCCAATTTCTGTCTAATCTGCTGCTCTCTCTGAGCTACTGCCTGTCATGTTGAATCCAACTGCCATGCATCAATAAATTTTTATTGATTTCTCTGCAAGATGAGTGGATCACTGTGAGAAGGACGTGGTAGCATACTAACGTTCTACAACATGGCACCATCTCCAAACAGCTCTGGTCAGAGCGCACATTAACCAAATTTGAAACTGGGAGGAATGGGATGTAGTTCGTGTAGCAGCTACAAATCTAGTTAGCCTACTCCCTACATATTTTAAAGGGATAGCTGCGTAGGTATGACAGTGAACGCCATGCGTCTCAAATGTTATTATGTTCTGAGACATAAGGACAACAAAAGCAACACAGAACAAACAACCAAACAACATCCACACTTAGCACACTTTCCTTTGTTCAGACACAGTCTCTGCTGTAGTTTCTGGACATCTAAGATCTGAGGTGACTTAAGACAGAGCTCTTGGAGGAGACAAGTGAAACAGAAATAAATATGCCCTCACCATTTCTTTTACATGTTTTTTTTTAAATGAGGCCTATCCAGATCCTGTAAGGATGGGACATTTCAACATGTTAGAGGTTCTTTACCTTCAGTAAAGCAAGCTTCTGGTTTAAGGTCTTCCTCGGGTTCAATTTCAGCCTGTTCACCTTCTCGGGGTGGAGCAACATCAACTGTGCTTCCTTCAGAAGAGCTGGTTGCGTTTAGTTTCTGGAAACAAAGCCCATGTAAAGATGTAAATCTCTCCCTTGTTAAACAAGAGATCGGGAAGCACTCTGTCACATGGGGGAAGATGGCAGTGACTAAGGATGACTCCATAATGCTATTGATGATAACGCCCTAGTGACATGAGCAATGTCTACTCTTCAGACAGAAAGGACAATGATTAGTGTTAATGGCATGGAAAGACAGACTTGTTTTAGAATCTTCACTTGTGCATGAGTGCAGCGTTCAAACAATTTTGAGTACTCCAGCCACAGCAAGAAGAGTCTCATAAAGTTGAGTGTGCTCGCATCTGCTAATGAGTATTTTAATTAAATGCATCAGATCAAATCACAACTCCCACCTCTTTAGATGGGAAGTTTCAGAGGGCAAAAAGCACCATCAGTTGCTTCTAAGGACTGTCCATGTTTCTGTAATTTTAGCAAGGCATGGCTACAGGTTACCATCAATCACACTCATTATGGCTCGGCTTTGAGCTATATTTTCCCTAGCTTACATAATTTTCTCCTCACTTTACTAGCAGAAAATGATGGATCTCCCCCCTCAGTCTTTTTGAACTACATAAATGAATTCAACACTTGCCAAAGAATTCTAAATGAAATGGAAATTTCTCCAAATGACATTGTCTGGAATCTTTATTAGGAGCTCATCTGAGTGCAAGGTATGATCAGGCTGCAATTGTTTTCCTCTAAATAAGTCACTGTGACACGGCATATGGCAAGAATAGCCACCTTAATGTTGCTGGAATAAATATCCAATGCATTTTCTGAGATCATGTGGGAAGACATCACGGATGTGCAGTGTTTCATGAAAACTGAGGCAAAGACATGACATACAGCAAAGCTCAGGGGACGTAAAGCTTTCAGGGTGGAAGAGAAGTTCACGGACTTGCTAATGGTTTCAAAGCCCATTAATTTCCCGCAGCTAAGTGTTTGGGTCACACACCTCTAGCCTTCGGAACAGTTAATGTGATATCCTAAAAAGGCCCAAATGACTCCCCAAACACAAGTTCTATTAGGAGAAGTTTGGCTTATAATTCCTGGCTTCCCTTAAATCCCATTGCTAATTATGATTTTAATAATTTTGGATGTGAACTATAAAAAGTTGAAGAGTAACATTAGCATAGTGTTTTCTGTGTTGTGACTGTGAAGGCAACATTAACCATGCCCAACTAAGTATATAAAGAAAATGGTTTTAAGTCAAAATATAATTTAATATATGGTCCCTCCAGGTGAGTTGAATGCTGAAGAGGTGAACTATCTCATCATTTTGGGCTGATGGCTCTTAGGATTGTTATAGAATGTGAATTTTTACCATCAAATTCCTTGACTTTTGGAAATGTGGGAAAGCTAAGACAGACCTCCTCCTGGCCGTTTCTGTTTCTTTCACCCAGGCTATTTTTTATTCTTGGAAAAAAAAAGCCTAGGAAAGCTGCCACTGGGATAGTTGTGGCAGCTTCTGTTGTAACTAAGGCCACACTGGAAAATTGATATCAGCAACTCAGCTGCACCAGCGGCTGCTATAGTGAACACTAGGACTTTTGATAAGTGAGTGTAATTATACCACTGTGTCAACAGCACTGATAAGAAACTAGAGTAGTCTTGGTTTCAGAGATTGGTCACCAAAAGGTCCATTTTCATCTTCTTCCTCTTGGTCAAGCAGGCTTAATCATTTCCTCCATGCATGATCATGGTTCACCTCATCCATGAATTATTACATGATTGTTTCGGTCACATTTCACCATCCATTTAGCCCATTACACTATTGCCTTTGGCCAAATATGCCCATTTAGACATGTGCATGCATGTTTATATACAGAGAGAGCAAACACCCACACACATAAATATGTACACAAACATATACTTACACATGTATACCAAGTAGACATACATATTATCTATTAAAAGATCAAATATATAACCAAATATGGAATAGATATTGAATCTTTATGTTGCTTTCATGAAGAGTGAGTAAATGAATGCATTTTGTTTCTCTTCTAGAGAGAGTTATGATGTTTAGATAAATTTATGTTTTCATGATAAATTATTTGAATAAATTGATTTGAATGAAGTCTAACTATATAAGAAAATGCTTTTTATGAATATAAATGCTTTAATATTAGAAACATATTTTCAAAATGTTTTTTCTATCATATCAGCAGACTTTCAATAAAAAAGTTTGTGGGGAGAATATTATAAGCATTATATATAAAATACATGCATATATGCTTTATCATGTAAAAATTTAAGAAAATATACTTATCCTTCACTTTCCATTTTGCCAATGGCAATATGTTTAATCTTCAATGAAATTATCCCACCTATGCTAAACTGGTATCTTATATTCAAATGCAAATATCTAAAATAATGCTTCATAGCACAAATGATAATAACTACTAACCTTGCCCAGTGTGAACCTCTGGATGCAATTTTACCATTGTCTTCCCTTAAGACGATAAATGAATGGCTGTACCCAACAAGCTTGGATATATTATCTAAATCCAATTGGCTCTGGAGATAACACACTTGAATCTTAAAGTAGGGAGAAAAGTATTCTATTATCCCCCACCATCTCCAAGGGCTCTGAGGTTCAGCATGTCTTCA
The DNA here is from genome assembly GCA_001685095.1 of Ellobius talpinus. Taxonomy (NCBI): domain Eukaryota; kingdom Metazoa; phylum Chordata; class Mammalia; order Rodentia; family Cricetidae; genus Ellobius; species Ellobius talpinus. The sequence continues at coordinate 3,852 of LOJH01009232.1, forward strand.
GAATGGTGGGGAAAAGACCTGGCCCTCTTTCCATTCTTGCCTAAGGAGCAGAACCTAAGTTTATGGAAAACTGCTTCATGGCCATCCATGATGCTTTCTGGTTGTTAAGCTTTTTAACGTTTGGCCCAAGAAGCTTCCCAATGAATATTCAGAGGGATTCTTACAAGTCCTTAGGACTTCCAGGAAGCAAAGTTAGAAAGATGGCATGATAGTATCTGTCTCCTAAGTGTGTTTTTACGGGAGGCTTTGCCTCTGTGAGGGCTGGCACAGGGTCGGCTGTCACAAGTCAGGGCACTCGTCCAGCTGAGGGCTCATTGGGGAGCAAGGCCACAACACTGTTTGAACCCCATAGGCCAGATTTTGGTTATAGGAAAATGCGAATGCTTTACTCCATGAGACTATGAAAATCTTGTATAAACTATGTGAAAACTTCAAAAGTAGTGATTTTACTTACGTTAGAAAATGAAACCATAAACTGAGTTCAGATTAAGCAGCATCAACTGCCCAATATACTACCTGGGACTCTTGAGTCACTGGGTATATGAAGAAATTCATATCTGCACTAAAAATCACTGATTTACATTCTAGAAAATTAAGTTATTTACATTCTATACATTGGTATAAGAGAAATCTATACTAATTCTACACACCATTATAGTATAAATAATCTATATACCAAACACTATGGAATTCATACAGTAGTAGAGGACATAATTCTTATCGCTATGCCAAAATGATTACCATATTAACTGGAAGTATATGATTCATTTAAAAGTAGTGACTAAAGAGAAATACAAAGAAAAACTTACTTTCATTTATATTGCCAGAGTTGTGATACTAAAATGATATTAAAAAAGCAAAGAAACCAGAAATAAAATTTACCATATTAAAAATGACATAAATACTCTAAATAGCCAAAGTTAATTCTTATTCTGAGGTAGTTAATACAAATAAGCACAAAATGGGAATATAGGCATAACAACAGAAAGCTTCCATATAAAACCACATAGTACAAGCTCAATCTTGTTGTACTATTTTCTCCTTAACCCATCCAATGTTACAAGGCCCTTAAACGTTAGAGTCTTCCATCCCTTGCAGAGGCTGCAGAGTCTACAGAGGGATGATGGCTTATGCTCTATGAATGCACGCTGGGAAGCAGGTTTTAAGATGCAACATTCTCCAGGCTGAACTCAGCCACAGAAAACATGCCTGGCTGTAGCAGAAGCCTGGCGCAATGCTGTGGAAGCTGCTCTCTGATCCAAGAACCATGCCCTTAAACATGGTACCTGATTGTGACGCTTTCAAGATTAACTATAGCTACCACACACCAAGAGGAATGGGTGATCGCAACAGAAGAATCACAGAATTAGCAACCAAACAGGCCATGAGAACATGCCCCCAGATCTCGTGATGTTATAGAGCACTTCCTCCTTGTGAAGAATAGTGCTCTTGCGGTTTTTTTCCAATTAAATAATAGAATTGAGCTTTCAGAGACAGAAGAGAATGTTAGCAACTGGCCCACTTCCACTGAAATGCGCTCACATTTCTTGAAGTTTTCGATCAGCGCTCAGAATTTTTGGCTCTTACAAACTGCTGTATGGTTCAAGAGACAAAATAATAGATTCAGCCATTACAGATTGCCTCAAAAATTGAGCCATTACTCTCAAGAATCTTGATTTTATCATACAGGTAGCTAAAGAGAGTCTTTTGAGAGCCTTGGTCTGATCATTTGAATATGAAAATCCATATCCTGATTTAAAACGTATTACATGAACAACAAGCAGCCATAGACTGGGGCCATTTGTTGCTCCTCCAAGGCAAGAAATGATTAAAACCAATAACTCTCTTGAACCACGTACTGAGTGGTTAAAAAATATAAACTGCCACCATCTGGTTTCTCCTTGACATATGTTAAACAAACAATACCCTGAAGTGCTCCTTTTATGTAAAAATAGCCATCATAAAAGCATGGTATGGAAAATGGAAAGTAATTATGTGGTGGGTGAAGAGGAAGTCAAAGGGCATCGAGAAAGGAGGAGATAAAGGCCACTTATTTCAAGAAGGGAGACAAACATTTCCATTAGAACCAGACTTAATTGGGGTTTCCTCTGTAGAACACCAAGCCAGTTTCCTAAAGGTCAAGATGGAGTAAAATCGCTATTCACACACCCATCTTTGCCTCTTGAGAGGTTGTTTGAAGGACACAGGCAAGATATCAAAAGCCAGAGCCATTTTCCCATCCATCAACGCCTACAAACAACACAGTGCTTTTCCCTGTAAGTCCAATGTTCTGGACCTCAGTCAAACACCTGTTCTTTAAAGTCTTCACAAAAGCTTCAGAAACAAGCATTCCTGCAGTGAACACGAGACACACAACTTCCCAACACTATTTCATTCTATTCTGTAAAATCACCAGATACTATATTTTTCTACTTTTCATGAAAAAAAAATATTTCTGAATTGGTTGTACTCACCAACTAAGTATCAATGCCCCTACAAAAGGACGCACATATAAATTAAACTTGCAGACAACTCTAAATTAGAAGTAGATGCTGGCCTTGCAGAAAGCCAATGTCTAGCAATGTTTGGCTTGTGAGCAGTTTTCCTCCCAGAGCCTCCTCTGGCTGAGATCAGCAGTGGCACTGACAGAAGAAAGTTGACTCAAAATAGTAAAGCCTTAGCTAAACCAGAGAGCCACAGCCATCACAGGAGACGACGCTGCTTCTCAGAAAACTACAACCAACCATCAGAAACAGTACAGGATCCAAGTACCATTTTTTTCTTTTTTGAACACTCGGTCTAGGATAGAACATTTAGGAAGACATTAATATACACAGGGAGATACCAAGTCAAAGAGAACAAGTACATTAGGGCAATGACTTAGTGATCCAGTTGCCACGCATGTTTCCTGCTGGTGGCACAGACTTTTCCTTTGGATTACTTTATGATGACCACTGTGTGTTTTCAGATGATGGACTGAAAAAAATATTATTCGAAGTCCAAACTATATGGTACCTAAATGCATGTTCAGACTAATATCTGTCTTTACCAAGATCTCACTGCTGCCCTTTGCGTTTCTCAGAGCCTTTCTGAAAGCATGAATGCCAACTTCCCCCTGGAGCACAGGAATTGGTTCGATTGAAAGTGCTATCCACTGATCTGAATATAATGACTTGAAAATGGCAGTATTATCACACACCAAAAAAGCCCCCGGAGGCATATTTTGGTGGTGCAGTTTACATATAAGGGCTGAATCATCAATAACAACAACAACAAAAAAGTTGTGGTCTTATTTTAATGAAATAAAAAAAACAGAAATAAAAATATGCATGCTCTCTTAAGTCCTTCATTATATCAAACTGTAAGCACTTCTAAAATGTTTAAAATCGATATCATAAGAAATTATCGGGCATGCAATTATTGCTTTTTAAATCTAAAAGACTAAAGTGGAAAGCCCATCGGCAGAATTAAGCATGTCGTCAGGACTGCCCGTCTTGCCTGGCCATTCTGCGATGTGCCACACGCTTCAGCAGTGAGCAGCTGGGCCAGCCTCGTACTTCCTTGCCACGGCAGGGGAAGGATTATAGCTGCGGAGCATGCAGGCCAGTCAAAATTCCTTTATGTGGTGACTGTAAGAACAACTTGTTTTGGTAACCTGGGTAAAAGTGATGGCCCGAGCCTCTGGTGGCTTAAAAAACACCAGAGCGGCATTCTTGACGGCTCCAGCTTGGTCTCATGCCTGGGAGAAGTAAGAATGGTCAGAAGTGAAGGTCACAGTAGGATATTGCTAGACTGAATTGGGAATTCAGCTAAGAATATGATCATTAAGAGCATTTATTCTGAATCTTTTCTTGGGGAAGATAAGCCAGTAATCTTTTAAGCACTAAATTAGATCATGATTACGAGAACATTAAAACCAGAAAATAAACCCAAGACTGTACATTAGAGATTGCCATACTATTTGAAGAATTAGGAATTTACTTAAGAAAAAAAAAGTATTCTGAAATGCGAGCCTTCATTTTTTTTCATACAAAGCTTTGGGTTTGTTTCTATACCAGCCTGTTTATCTAAGTGACATACACACATAATGAACACATTTACAAAGTACACATTTGGTAATATATAAAATACTAGAGTTTACACCTATGACTTTGAACACTTTCAGAATTATTTATCTCTGACTGCAGTTACCAGTTTTATTGTATTACAGATGAGTGGAAATACTTGAGTAGCAAGGGTTTTCAAACACTCTAAGCTGACTGGTTTACTACCTAATGAGAAAGAAGAAAATGCATGCAATTGTAAAATAATCTTATTGTTTAAGGATAAATGTAATAAAACTCTGCTGTGTTCAGCCTAATGATTGCTAAGTCTGTGAGTGAAGCCAAAGAATGCTACATGCTCTCCAAAGAGGAATTCAAGGTTTTCCTCCTAGTGTGGTCAAGAAACTAGCGAAAACAAATCAAAACATGTGTGTATGTGTGTGTGTGTGTGTGTGTGTGTGTTCAGGGTGTGTTCAAGGTGTGTGCATGTGTGAGGTAGATCAAAGTTATATTTAGGTGGAATTAATCTAAATCTGTCCTGCAATGTTAGAGGATACCAATTTTTGTTATTTTTTAAGTTCCGTCTTATGTGTTGTGTGTTAGCATATATGAGAATTTTCCTTTTGCTCTTGGGTAAGTTTTTGGGGTACTAATTTAAATGTTTCATCCACATAAAATTTATTGTTGAATAAGTGTAGAATTTATGGACTGTTAAACAGAACTTGAGTTCAAGCAACACATGTAATAACGTTTTTTACTTATTTTTTTCAGAAACTAGAACAAAGAATTTTGAGCCTATTCTTTCCCCTCCCCCAACTTCTCCCAGATTCTCCCTCACCTTCCTGCCCACCCATCTTCACAAAAACCTATTTTCTTTACTTTATATTCTGTGTGGGAGTGTCTCCCCTGCATATATGGATGTGTACCATGTATATGCAGTGCCTTTGGAGTCCTGAAGATTGTCAGATCCCCTGGAACTGGAGTAAGACACAGGAATTACCTGGACGCTGATAAATAAAGTTAGGTCCTCTGCAAGAGCAGCAAGTGCTCTTAATCTTTAAGTTATCTCAACAGCCCCACAGTGCAAGCAATATTTAATATTACTTTGTAGAGTCATTTCAAAATTTAACCAAGCATTAAAATATATGCATAAGCTCATGTTTACATGGATTATTTCCTACTAACATTTATAGATTTAAAAAAATTTCGTTAACTTCTGCAATTATTTCATGAATTCAAAATTTGGTTGAAAGAGTATAGAATTATAAAAATTATCCAATAATAATTTTTGTTTAGGCAGCAAATTATTTCTGAGAATTGATGATTATGAATTATGTCTTAATATTCTAAGTTTATGATGTTTAAGCTTTTCAAAAAAGAAATATCCGTGGATCTTATGGAGGTTTTGAAATGTCTTGAAACCAGCTTTTCAGCAGAAGAAAATGGAGATATTTATTCTTCATAACTCCACTGTCATTGGTCTCTGCTATTAATGCAAAGGAAATTTCTTTGTTTGGCTTTGCTGCCTTTTCTTGACCTTAGGCTGGTCAGGCAATTGCGTCCTTAGCTGTATTCTATTTCGGGCTTATAATTATTTCTCTGGCCTCTCCTATTTTCAGGGAACCAAATAATTTAAAGTCTTGCATTATCTGCTCTACTTTTGGCTCCAACCTCTCACCCTGACCAATGCTGTCACCTTCAGCCCAAGCATCCCTTGTTGTCCACAGAGGATTGGTTCCAGGACTCTACAAAAATCCCAATCAATGGGAGGTACACATCCTGCATATAAACTGACCCGGCATCTGAAGAACACACATGTCACCTACACAGTACTCTCATATCTAGATTATCTGTAGTATGAAATGAAATAAAAATAATTATTGCCCTGCACTCTTTCAGGGAGCAATGGGAAAATAGTATGTATCTATTCAGTAAGTATGTTTTTCTGTGATGTTTTTGATCAGAGGTGGACTGAACCCCAGTATGCAGAATCCATGAGTGTGGAGTGCAAAGCTTAAGTCCCTAATTAAACTCTTTCCACACAAACCTGGTAACCTGTCTCAAAAGACCATTTCAGACAACAGAATCATCACATTTTGGATTCTTCAGATTCTTTCGGTCTGTCGAATTGCCAATTACTCTCGGTTCCCTATTAGTTTAGGCCAGAATTGCATCATCTCAGTGCTATAACAATGTGTAAGATAATCTCCATAAGTCTAGCTTGCTTTGTACTTTAATGTCAAACTTTTTCTGAGGTGCCAATTCCTAATTGCTTCTGTGTTTCAGAATATTCCTTCCTGACCAGGCAGCCAATTCCAAGCTCTGACTTACTTTGAAATGCTGCAGTCGGAAGCTTCCAGACACACCAAGAGACCCCTCCCATTGTCTCTCACTCACTATCCACCTTGGTAGTGGGTAGGAGCTCATTCTAGGTCCTTGTTCTCCCTTTGTAGAATAATATCTTTTTACTTTTTATGATGTGACCCAAATAGAAGGCCTATTTCAATCTTCTCTCATTTAGCAGCCTTTTCCATTCTTAAACACCTAAGAATTTATGACAGTCCTGTAAGGTCAAACTTCAAAATAGAGTTTTAATGACTTTGTGAGTTTGTTGGGGAGCATGTGATAGAATCTGTCTTTGACAAAACTGGATAAAGTGGTCAGTGAATGATTGCTAGATATTTGGTGTTTTTTCTTAAATCAGTCTATGCCAGGTGATGGGAAAGGAAGCTGGAACTGAGCGATGTGAATTAAATGTGCTACACATACTCTTGAGTGTAACTCTGAAAATGAATGTTGCTACCTCACTTAGTTTGCTACCTTCCTTAGTTTTCCAGAAATACTTTAAAATATGAAATGAATGGGGACACTATGAGTTGTAATGCTATAAACGTCCTATAAGGATTTTAGAGCAATCATCTTGGTATACTTGGTTTTCAAAAGTTCCAAGAGAATTCACAAAATCAAACATCACCGGTCTGATTCCTATGGTGTGGATGCTACGGCCTCAAGCTAACGCATATCTTTTATAACTCCATCTGTGTTAAATTAACTTCCAGCTGTTAAGTCCAAAGGCCATAAATAAATAATAAAAAAAATTTTAATTGAACCAGTGTCACTATTGTCATGAGAGTTCAAATTGTAGAACATAAGAAAATTTTCCTTTTTTCTCATTCTAACAGCTACGAACCTGAGAGTAAATTTTCCATCTGCAGTTCCTCTATAATCCTCAGTAGTTTCAAGTTAATATCGAACATGTCATAGGTTTGCTCATCTTTAACAGGGAAAAAAAAACAGTGCTGCTTGTACCTTCTTAGTAAATAAAATACTTTCCTAGATAATGTACTCTATTATGGTAAATGAAATACTCAAAGGGGAGTAAAGATTACATAAAACTTTCACAGTGATAGCATGACCACCATTAAAATAGAGTTCATTGATTTTCCTAAAAGGATAAAAGTGTTAAGTAGTATCTTTTTTTTTCAGGGTTACATTTTAAATTGGGCTTTCAAGCCATCAAGAAAAATGAACATTTTAATTGCTCAAATGGTGATTTCCTGTGGAAAGCTAATTCATAAAATTAAATGAATTTACCAATTTCTCATGATGCTCCAACATTACCAATACAATGTTCAGCTGTTTTGCATGTGGTGTTGGGTGCTAGAAGACCTCCTGCATGTTAAGCTTTCTACCCTTGAGCTACACACCCCTTTCAATAAAGCAACTAAAAACACTTCAGAGAAGCCATACCGCACGGGTAATGCCAGCAGTGCAACCTGGACTGAAAAGTACACTTACCTCCTTGCTTTCTTCTAGTTCCGACTCACTGCTGAACTCTTCCGTATTTAAATTTTCAAAGTCAGACTCTCCCACGGCAATGGGCACGGTCACAGTGAGACTTGGGTTGTTTATGAATGACATGTAGTCATTTTCATCAATTACATATTTTTCAACACTGCTTCCGGTACCTACTCCACTGGTGGTTCCGTTACCATCCTTGAGATAATTAAGCTCCTTGCTTATCTCGATGCCGGTGTTATTGGACATGCAGCTGTCTATTTTGTTGCCTTCGTGGATTTCTATAACTTTGGGCTTCCTGAGGAAGGCTTTCCGGAAGCACTCCCGCATCTTATTGTTCACATAATCAATTCCCTTCTGCATCCTTCCCACTGCGATCTGGAGGTTGTTCATCTCGTTATCATCATCAGTAGCAGCGAGGTTGTCTGAGCTAAAGGAGCTCAACAGTAAGGCCAGAAAGAGGTTCAGAACCTAAACGGAAAAACAGTGAAAGTTCCACGTTAATACTGAGACATGCCTAAAAATAATTAAGTGGACAGGGAGCTCAGGTCTTTGCTTCAGCGGGTTTAACAAATCCTTTTGAATGCAGGCTCCGCATTAAAATCAAACACCATTTGAAGAGCATGATAACTCCTACCTGTGGTAACTAACAGGATAATGGTAACTTGGGCACCCTTCTCCACTGAGAATAGCAGGGAAAAAAAATAGAATTAAATCACATCTACCCAGACTCACCAGTGAAAAGACAGAGTCGCACTTACAGTGGCTCTTGTCATGAGAAAAAAAATATTTTTCATTTCTCATTATGTAGCTTCTTCTTACCAGCTTGTCTACGGAATGTCTAGTTTCATGTGTTCATGTAACAAATTTAATAATCTGCTGGTTTGTAAAAAAAAACAAACAGAGCAGAAACAGATTTCTTTGGTTCAGTGACTATAGACCGTAATAGCAGATAAAGCAATTTGAATAAGGGCTAACCTACATCCCCTCAAATACGCTTTAAATTTTTATGTGTCCAAATAGCATAGAAGGTGGAGAAAATTCTAGAATGTTCTAGGGGCTAGCCAGACTCATATAATGTAAATCCCTTCTCTCTTCGGTTTTGTCGTGGCTCACAGCAGAGCATACCTGGGGATCTGGGGATAATTCAGGGATAGCTCAGGATGTCTGACACAAAAGGAGATTTATTTACAGGGCTACTTTTAGCTTAAAGTGTAATTACTGAGTTCCTTCATACGGCAGGAGGCAAAAGTAAAACGGATTTCCAGGTTTTCTAGCTATACATCATATTTTGTTCAGAATCTAGGGCTCTCTAATTTACTATTTTAAGAAAAAGTACATGTGTCCCCGGATCATTCTTTTGAAATGTACCCTTCAAAGGGGAGGCCTTTATAAACAATCGCAATATTGACATACGATTCAGGAATTTAAGTATTTTGTTCTTGGGCAATTTCATGCATGTGCGCAATACACACTGATCACTCCCAGCTGCCACCCTCCTACCCCTGTCCATTGTCCTTCTCTGTGCAAATCTCTCTCTTGTGTTCAAGTCCACTCCTTTTCTCTACTGCGGCTAACTGGGACCATTTATGTGACCACAGATATTTAGAGCTAGGTGGGCTCAGTAGTAGTGACACAACTGAAGACAGTAGTTCCTGCTCTTCTAGAGTCTAAGTAATGGCTGAAAGTATTTTACATTTGCTCTGTATCATCTATCTTTATCATCTCTCTCTCTCTCTATCTGTCATCTATCTGACATCTATCATCCATGTGATTTGTTTCTGTCTCTCTCTATGTATGTGTGTGTAATTATTCAAACTACAATAAGTCATTTTCTTTTCATAAAGTAAATTCACATAAGAACACGTTCTGTACCCTATAGTAATCATAAACCACAGCTAAAGTACAATTCTTTATTTCATTAAAATTTGGCCTTAGAATTTGGGTCTAACCTGCACCTTTAAATAAAGAAATCTGAATTATGAGCCTGTAAAAAAGCCATTTCAGTATAAAGTATTTGTATTTGTAGGGTTCAAAGATTATCACATCAAAATAATATCAGGATACAGTTAGTCTTGGTAAGAAAACACATCTTTTGACAAGGAAAAAAAGTAAAGGCAGTATTTACTAATCTTAGCAGGCATTAAATGCACCTCTCACCCTCATTTCTTCCACAGCAGGTCAGCTTTACTCCACTGTCACAGACAGGGGCTCCAACTACAGAGAATTTAAATAATGTGGTCCTTCAACGACTGCTTGTAGGGGGCTTTGGCTCACAGCCGCTGGCAGTAAAATTGAAGATGAGCTCACAGCTTAAGCCACCGTTTTGCCTACGGCCCAAACTCAATTCTTATTTATGAACATCTGCATTCATACGTACCACGAGGTTGCCAATCACCATGACCAACATGAACACAATAAGGCACATGGTCTGGCCCGCGACCTCCATGCAGTCCCACATGGTCTCTATCCACTCGCCACACAGCACGCGGAACACGATCAGGAAGGAGTGGAAGAAGTCGTGCATGTGCCAGCGCGGGAGCCTGCAGTCCTCGTTGATCTTGCACACGCACTCCTTGTAGCTCTTCCCAAACAGCTGCATGCCAACCACGGCGAAGATGAACACAATGATGGCCAACACCAGGGTCAGGTTGCCCAGG
>LOJH01009232.1:17048-27274 GCA_001685095.1 Ellobius talpinus
CACACACACACACACACACACACACAGATAGTGCTCCTGGTGAATTTAAAATCAGTTCTAATTCATGCAGATTTGATTTTTGTAAAACTTTCAGAAACAGAAACAGGTATTATTTAAAATAGGCACCCTGATGATATAAATGCATTAAAACAAGCTAAAAACTCTTTAGCTAAATGGTCCTCAATATCTCTTCCTACAGAAAGAAAATTAATCCTTTCATGTCTGCTGAGATGACTAGCTTTCTGCAGCTGGCAAGTGGATATCCCAAAGTCAAACATTCCCCCAAAATGCAATGCCACGATGAAAATTCTCCTTAAGGATATTTGAATGTGTATTTTCATTTCAAAATTACAGGCATCTCCCCTTCAATTTTTCCAGTGGAGTCCCCAAAGCATGGCTAATGCTGTTGTATTTTCCTGTGGTTTTAGTCAGGTAAGTTGGCAAGGAAGAAATTCTCTAATATAATACAATGCGTACATAGACCCTCTCTAGTTTCTAGGATCCCTATATTAGCTCGAATTTTAAAATGGCTAGGGGAAAAAAGAAAACCACCTCCTATGAAAATATGGAGTACCAGAGAGAAACTTGACAGAGGTTTGTAGGTCTCCACATACTCAAATTGAATCAACCCAATCAACAGGGAAGTGATGTAATGTTTATGTACTGTGGAAACAGACTGCAAAAAAAGGTGGACTCCTTGAACAAAGTCAAAACAGAAGGTCCCATAACCTTTGCTGTTATTTTGTTTCTAATTTGTCCTACACTTTTATGGTTTCATATATAAATCACTACATAATTATTTAAGCAACAATAGACTAGTATATTGAAATTATCATTCATTTTAATGAGTGAATCTTAAACTCCCAACAAAATATAACCATCTATCACCTATGATGTATAATTTAGAGCAAATGAACTCTTGTGCTGAGACTCAGACTTGAAGCCATCAGCATGTGCTTTGCTGCTTGACTATCCGGCTTCCCAAGGTGTGTCATCCTATGCTTACATATGCAACAGCGTCAACACTGGAAGGCCATAAAACGTCAATTTCCATCGATATTCTGGAAAGTTCCCCAAATGGTCCTCACTTGTTCAATTTCCCCTACTTCCCAGTATCCAGGGGAAAACGTAAGGGCTGGGAACAGAAATATTTTCCGTCAAGACATCAATGAAAGGTTCAAGAGGTTAACGACCTACATGTGGGAGGAAGGAAGCTGTTCAGTGAGTCCATGCTAGATGCTGGGCACAATGCTAGACTCTTCCACATTACCTCATTTGACCTGCACAGCAACTTCAGGGATGGGTACCATTACTCTCATTTCAAGAATAAAAAACAAGGCTCAGAGCACTGTACTTTTCCAGAGACTATACTATTCATCTCCATTGACAGTTATAGTCAGGTCATGCTGTCTGTTGACTCTAAAGTGTGTGTGATTCTTACCAAAGCCTGACGCCTGAAGCAGCCTCTCTGGGAGTAGGAACAACCAGCCATTTGTTTATTGAGCAACTCCAATATAGACACAGTGGGAGACACAAAACAAAATGCGATCCAGGGTCTGTCACTGAAAACTCACAACAGATGGTAAAACCACAGCTTAGAGTGTAAGAAAGTGCTTACTGAGGGCTGAATGCCATGTTAGAAGACAGAGAGGAGGAAGGGGAACTGGGAAGAATATGAACTGAGAAGTGAGAAGCCTCTAGATGTGGATGCAGAAAACAGTGAAAGGAGAAATATTGAAATAGATAAATAGACATGTGTGTGGGTCTGTGACGAGGCTTTTCTGATGGGATTGAGGATGACTATATAGGAAATAACAGGCATTAGTACTAGAAATATTTTAAAGGTTTTAAGAGTAAAAGATAAATAGCCTGAAAGAATAAATAATGGATTGTCATATCAAGTAGATATGGGAAATAAAGGAAAAGTTATGTCCCCGTGGCTCTGTCTCTGGGGCTAGAAGGGACTGTTAAAGGTATCACAAAATTAAAGTGTGGCTGGTAGCACTTCTGATAAACTGTGGGAAAGGTGACCATTCAGCCGTGACCACACAGTGCTTAAAGCAATTCTCGACCAATGGCCTATGACAGCTAGGCACACAGGATGGAGTAAGGCTCATGCTGCAGAATGTATCATCCCTAAAGTTGCTGGGATGTAAAAATATTGAGTGAAAAAAATCATAAATAATATAAGGAGTCCAACAACCAGTAATAGAGGTCCCAGAAAGTGTCAGGGATGGAGTGATTGGCATTATCAAGAAAATCATCAGGAAGAAAACAGCATCACAGCAGTGTAGGTGTCAAAGCTGAAGGAAGAGGTGGATGTTCTCCTAAGTCAAACAGCACAGAGAGGATGAGGTGACTTATTAGTAGGCATATTTATGCCATTGTCTTCCCAGTATTTTCCCCTCTTTGTGGTGGGACCAATTTCTCCACCTGTATGACTACCCAGGACTGCCATGTTTCCAAATGGCCACACCTACTCCTTCCCAGGCTGGTTAAATCAGAAGTGACTGTTTCAGAAACATGCCCAACACAAAATCTTTGGACTGGAACTCAAAATGAAATATATGCTTTTCTCGATTAAACCTGTGAACTACTCTAGAACTGAGAGTGTGTGAACTACTTGCAAGGCCAGCTCCTTCATTTTAGCTGCGCTTCACCTTTCCCATTTGATGAAGCAACTCCCTTCCCCGTTGCCAAGCGTGCTGGAGACGGTAAAAGGAAGGTGTTGATGAATGACCTATGGAAACTCAACTATCAAGCAGAAACTCCAGGGAAGAGAGGGTGGGGATGGTGTAGAACCAGAAGGAAGGGAGAATGAGCATAACATTTTTGTGGATTAAGTATTTCACTTACAGTAAGTTAGCCTTTTCACTGATGAGACTCACGTGGTTCAAGGCTTCACTTCCAAAGCACTTCCCCATTATCAAGAACTTTGGAACTTCTCCTTTCCAGGATCTTACATCTACCATGCTGACCTAGGATTTTCAATGTACACTACCGTGCCTACTTCTGATCATCTTATTTTGAAGGTGTAATACTTATTAGGGACTTTCTATCCCTAAGGGTTGGGGAACTCTAAAGCAAAACTGATGAGAATAATACACTGTCTGCCTTAAAGCAAGCAAGATTGATTCATAGAGTACACTCAACAGTCACAATTGGAGAGCCCTGCCATTTAAAGCCCTGATTTTAGCACCCTTTGATCAGAAAGAATCATGTAATCAGCTTCAGGCCTTTGCAAGTCAAGCACATCCACGTCCATTTAGGAGTCCTCGGAAGACATACATATGCTCTGGTTACAAAGTACTTCCCAGAAACTACAGTAAGGAATCACTTATTCCACACAGGGTTTGGGAAGCGTTTCTGGATATTAGATATTAAGGATTCATTGGAAGAAAAAAAGATACTCACTAGCATCTTCTTACTGTCTTTCATATAGTACACTTATTAATGAGTACGAAATTTGGTGCATTCAGTTGTAAGAGCAAATTTATGTCTCAATGCAAATGGTTAAAGTAAAAAAAAACTAATGTAGCACAGAGGTTACAGAAGGCATAATTATCCCTCATGTCTGTGTCTTATGGTTTTAGGGGGAAATGTACACCTGTATACAGAAACAAAGGCAAGTTCAGCCCAACTGAGTGGAAAGGATGGCTAAAACACAAGTGCATTTTTGCTCAATTCTGTGTTAGAATAGAAGCTTAGTTGTTTTGTTGCACAGTGCACTCCAGGTGTGCCATGAGGCTTGATTGCTAGGACAAGGGTAGAGTCATTAGCGACCCAGAAGGAAGCAAAACACATGAGCTCAGGTATTCTGAGGGAATGTAGAACTGGTACTTAGAGTTTTTATTCCTGAAATGGGCTTGGGGCTTCTCGAGCTGCACAGGGTTTGCTATCATATGTGTTTTGATGCTCAAAATGTGTCTAAGATGTGTCCAAGATCGTGTGGTTCCTCTGAAAGGCACTGATAGCAGCATGACAATAGTACTAAATAATTTCATACATAGGCCAAGTTTAGGATCTTAATGAACCAGACTGCAAACCATTTCCCTGAAGGTGGATGCAAAAAATGTCCAGTGAAAATTAGCACCTTTAGATAATCCAAATCTCCTTCCGTGCAGCTTTCCAAATTTTGACCAGTATTGAATGTTCCAAAGAGGAAGTTAACTAAAATCAAATAGATAAAAATATTTTAAGTCTTTGAGTGGTTTCAGTTCAAGGCCTTCTGTGGAAAGCAAAGGAAGCCTAAGTATATGAGGTCCTGAGTGAATGTGGGTTGTTAACATGAGCCACCCTGAGCACAGACCCATGGGAAAAAATGGCAAAGCCTTCTTCCCGGCAGTGAGGCTGAAGACCCATGGGAAAAAATGGCAAAGCCTTCTTCCCGGCAGTGAGGCTCAAAAGAATGGCAGCCCTTCCTCTGGTCCATGTATGGATGTTGATAGTATATGCAGAAAACTGCATACACACAGAAAACTACCTCCTTGATTCAACTGTCCATAATAATCAAGGCTTCTTGTTTATCTGTATGTAATAACCCTGCTTCCTTGTTGAGCAATATGCAATTACCCCACCTTTCAGCCCAACTCTATATAATAAACACAATGAGCTTCCAGGGACTGAAGTTTCTCTAGCAGGGAGCCCACCCTACCCAACCCCAGCTAATCTGTGTCTGTTGTGTCTATTTGTCTTTTCTTTAGTCCCTCACTGTCCCAGTCAGGCCCGTCTAGGGAGCCTTGCAAGGCCGCAGCAGCCTTCACTGGAACACAAGGTTGACCAGGGATTTGCCTACTGATGATTAAATATCAGAATATTTATTCATATTTTATAATTGGCAATGAGCTCTGTACTGAGTTACTAATGGGTCAAAGGCTTAAGGATGATGTTTAAGATATGTTACAGCCTGCCAAAATGCTTTTGAGTACTATGAGTCATTCTGAAATAGATGAGTCAATGTTGTCACAACCAAATTCTAGGCATATTCTAGGAAGAACAGGTTAAGTCGTGCTAGTTTTAAAATCTTAAAAAGCAGGGAAAATATCCCTAAGTGCAATCTTCCCTATGATTAGCTACCTTCACATACTGAAAGCCCTACAAATTCATTTTACCAACTAGTTTTTCTATTGGATGATTCCCACGGAAGCTATTTATCATGAACTGATTCACTTCTAAACAGCTGTGCCCTTTAAAAATAGAAATCGACTCTTTGGCCATTCTTCCAATGCACATGGTAAAGCCCTTCTGTAAAGTCCTTGTCAGTGCAAACCTTGCGAGTTTCCCCATACATGATCCTCTAAAGTGTGAGGGGTTTGCAACTCTAGGACACCATGGCTGTTACCCTGCATAGTCAGCCCCAACACAAGTTGCAATTCAGATCCTATCTGAGGTGTGTGTAATATTCCTTTAGAAGTCTCTTCTTGTGAAGAAGGAAGATACCATTTTTAATTTGGCACAGCACGGGGTGGGGGGGTATTTTTCCATGTTCCATTGCTCCCTCCCCTACAGGACTTACCAGGTTTCCCACAGTCAACACACTGCTGAACTGGTCAGTCATGGGATAGTGTTCCATGGCCATAAACAGGGTATTTAATACAATGCAAATTGTTATGGCGAGATCAACAAACGGATCCATCACAATTAAATTCACAAGGTGCTTCACTTTTAGCCATGCGTTGCAGCAGTCCCAGATCAAAAACACATTGGCAAATCTATACCAGCATGGCGGACACTTCTGTCTAGATTCTTCAAGTTCTGGTGGGTAATAAAGGAGAAAAGTAGTAAATAGCAGTAAAAATTAATTTAATGCATAGTAAATGACATGATAATACTGATGCTTATCCTTGGGCATACAAGTTCATGTTACTAGGATTAATAGACTGTATAGAAAACAATCTTATTACTTATTTCCATAAAATGCCCATTAAGTAGCATACTGATATTGACCTTCTTTCTCCTTTTAAATACAAAAGGTACTTTGAATTTAATATTCTACTTCAAAATAACTAATAATTGAATAAAATGCAACAATTATCACTATCAAATTGAACTTCTAAAAGTAATTTTGTGGGGATGTTAAACAGTGAATGAAATCACCACACATTTGTGTAGGGTGTACTTTAGAGTAATCTTATATTTGTGAATATGGATGATGGAGGAAGCACTTTTTAGGGACCTCGTTTGAATGGAAAACGGGCTTGGCTTTGCTCAACTCATTGCTGTCACTCTCTTACCCTAACATCATTGACACGTACAGGCTGAAAGGAGAAAGTGTTTATGTAATGTAACATTAGAGCAGGACTTCAAAGATACGATAACAAGTTTGGGAATGCCACTCTGCAGGCAAGGTAAGGATCCAAGTGAAAGAGGAATAAGTCAATATTAATTTTTTATAACCAATATAAAAGATGTATTCTTTCACATAAGTATATCTATCTGTAGCGCAATTCTAGATGTGGGAAGCCCCTAAGGGGTCTGCAAAAAGAAGAGGCGTTCAGAGCAGTCACTGTGCATCTCACCCTCCATGGTGTTGGTCAGGATGCTGGCTATGCTCATGGCTCTCTGTCTTCCGGAGGAGTCTTCCAACATTTCCATTGAAATCTGGTAAGAACTTAGCCTTCTCTTCCTGACCTCCGTTTCAGTGGTGGTGCCCTGCAAACCAAATACTGATGGCTCAAACCACCCTTCTCCAAGGATAACATAAGAATGTATAGCATCTCTCTGGAAAATCATGCTTCATGCAAGTTTTTTTAGGCAACAATCTCAAGTAATAATATGACATTGAGTAGGTTATTATATTCTGTAAGCACATTATTTTAAAAGACCACAGGTCCTTTGACAAGAGTCCACTGGCTGGATGCAATTGTATAAAGCAATTTGTTCTACACAAGCATTTGATCATAACAAAGTTCGGGGAGAAACTTTTTTTATAAGCATGCTGTAATTAGTTTTCATTCAAATACAAATTATTTTTCAACTTATAGCAGCAAGGAATAGGTCAATCTTTCCACAAAGCTAAATATATAGTCTCAAGGCTGGGTTATTTTCTTTAAGGCTATATTGACAAACTGACAAATATGGGCCATTTTTTTCCATGCACAAACACAGATGTACAATGAAATGTGTGTGCTTTCCTGAGATTTCTTTTTGGCCATATGCCATTCTATAATCACCAATTTTATTTTGGACTAATTTTTCAGATATAACTATAATATTGACAGTTGTACAAAACTGTCCATTGTCAGTGCATCAACCATTACAATATTTAATCCTGAGAATACAAACATTTTAGGATATGAGGTAATGGATGATTACATAATTTAAGGGAAAAGTTAATAATGAAGATTTGATTATGAAAGTGCTAATTATTTTGTATTTGTGATAAATCTACTGTAGTTGCAGATTGGTGTTTTGATTCAGACTCTTAATTTTGAGTACTGTTAACCTAAAAACATTAATAGCTCCACACAAGTCAAGGGGCTTTCTTATTTTGTTTTGTTTTGTGTTTTTTATTCACTTAATCACGTGATACTTTTAAGCACTTTCATTTGGAGGAAGTAGGATCCCAGAACGGGCTCAACTGCCCAGGCCTGTTTTATTTTTTTCAAATTAAAGTAAAGAGTCAGTAGTAGCTGGTTTATGTATTATCACCTCTGGTAGAAGTTGTCCAGTAGGTGATGTGAGAGCTGATGGTCCACCCACCAAGGAAACCACACCATTGCAATCCACAGTGCTGTGCATCTTCCCATTTGCTGGAAGCCCTGGCACCATCCTGGATGACATACTGGCCTGACTAACGTTACTGTTGCGTCGCTCTCCAGGTCTGTGCGGCACAAACAGTGAGTCTCTCCTGCTCTCACTATCTTCAAAGGTGCTGTGCTCGTCATCGGCAAAGTCATTCTCAGACCCCACGTCCTTCGCCCGACCTCTGAAGCTGAAAATGCTCGTTTTGCTATTGCGTCTTGGGGAAAACAGGGAGCCACGGATGCTCAAGAGAGACTGAGGAGAAAGAGGGAAGGAGGAGATTGGGGACAGGGGCGGGGTGGGACATAATTGTTTAATAAAAGATCTTAAGATTGCAGAAACCACTTGCTTTTTGGTTGGTGTCAGCTCGTTCTTAAGTACAGGTAATGGAATTCACTCATGGCTGTCCTTTTTGTTTTGAAGACCATAGTGCAAAAGTCAGGGCACATTTAATTATAAAGCACACCACTCCAAGAGTCCTGACTCACGATTGCATGCGTGTTTTCATCTATGCTTCATTCTAGCGCTGTGAGATGGAGTGCACTTTCACAATACAGGAGGTGAAGTGGGGAGATCTAAGCAAGAGGTAGCTGCCACTTCTCAGTGCTGTGATAGGAAGGACATGCAACTTGGAGGGGGGGAAAAGGCTCAAGTGAGAGTATTAGTTCAGATTCTAAATACTTTTACCAAATTCTAAAAGTACTTATATCAAATCACCTGGATAACTACAGTATTAGCAAAGGTATCATTGTGTCTTTATTCCCTTCTGGCTTCTACCAGGAAGGTCTCAGGGCCTATCTCTATCCGATGGTGAGAGTTGTGTCACAGAACTCGCTGTCTACATCTTTTTAACATTTTCCAACAGGGTGACCTGTTGTTCACTTGATCTGAGGGCCCATGTGTCACAGCAAATGTAAGAGGATTTTAATGCTCTCTGTGGTAGTCTCCCTACTAAAAATTTAACACTGGCTTAAAGAACCAAGGTATATAATATGACTGGAGCAAAGAAGGTGGTTCTTGTGACATCATGTGAATTAGAGTAAAGAGAGCTAGGTAAATGAAAATGAAGATGCCATGGCTTTCTTGATTTTTTTTTAACTTGTTGTGCTGGGCAATGCACTCTCTGCCTCGTTCACTATTGGCTAGACAAGCATATACTTCTGGGCTATGTGCCCAGGCCACAATGACGTTTATCATATACATTTACAAATAAACTGGTAAGTTGCTCTCTAATAGCAGAAAATGGGATAT
The DNA here is from genome assembly GCA_001685095.1 of Ellobius talpinus. NCBI lineage: Eukaryota > Metazoa > Chordata > Mammalia > Rodentia > Cricetidae > Ellobius > Ellobius talpinus. Next base: position 26,043 of record LOJH01009232.1, read on the forward strand.
AACTTGGTTCCTTCTTTGACTCTCTGAATGAACTTTTAAACTGCATTGATAGCTCAAGAATGACCTTAGCGTGGTGATTGTTTTTAAAAATACCTCTGGGCAGGCAAGGGAATATTGCTTGCTCTCCTGATCATTAATAATGCTATTGCTTTTTGCTTCCTTTCTTGCTCTTATTCCTTGCCCCACCTCTCTTTATAACCACTGTAATTACACACACACACACACACACACACACACACACTTCTGCACATGCATACACATGTAGCCAGGTGTGGAGCATAGAAGCTCACACTTATTGTACTAGCACTGACGCTGAGGCTGGAGGATGGACAATTTTAGGTTAGTCTGTGTTACATAGCAAGATTCTGTCTAGAAAACAAATCAAATCAAAACAGAAGAAACTAATATATGCATATGTTAATATGCTAAACACACACTGGCAGTAACTAGCTTGCCCTCTGCTTTTCTTCTCCAGTATAAAAACAAATATAATCTTAGAGGAGAAAACACAAGAAAATCAGATTCAGAATTTTTTAAATATTTCTTTGCCTAATTAGCTAAGACTGATTCTCTTGGGTCCCATTTTTTGCTTTATTTTTATGAATTTCCCCAGATGACTGTCTTTGTTCTTTGGAATTCTGGAAAGGTACTTTTCCTTCTGAAGTGTGTCTTTTCTTGGGTAAGTTCTCTACAGGACATAGCAGATGCAGGGTGCGTATAAACTGTACTGTGTCTCGGCAGCATGCAGTTCCAATGAGAGTGTGCATCAAGTGCAGCTAGGCCTGGGTTAGACTGACTCCTCTTCCAAGGACTCAAACGGCTATAAGAGAAGGAGTATTTTGAAACTTCACACACGCATCACTTTGTATATTGAAAATGTGCATTTTCAGGAAATTAACTTTGGAATTCTGACTCAGTACATTTAAACACATGTACCAGTTATGTTGGAAACATAATTATTCCATAATGGGGCAGTGTTCAGAGATGGAGCCCTTGTGAATGAATTACTGCTTTTCTGAGTTACCTATCACAGTTTGGTCCCCTCTTATCTCTTCTGTATGATGCCCTTTGTGCTTTCACCCACAAGGCTCTCAGAAAACAGGATGAACTCAATGCCATCTCCAGATAATACACCAACATACAGATCTGTATAAACTACACTCAGCCTCTGGTGTTTGCTACACACACACACACACACACACACACACACAGAGAGAGAGAGAGAGAGAGAG
>LOJH01009233.1:1543-13558 GCA_001685095.1 Ellobius talpinus
AAAGGTATCTTGTCTTCAAAATTTGGGTCTAAGGATTTGTTGCTTTGGAAAAGAAGTTCTTTTGTTTCCACAGAGAATGAGAACCTGTGGATTCCTTCCAGACTAAAATGGTTTGATGAATCAAGACCCTCTGAAAGAGCACCATGAACACACCCAAAAATACTTCACCCAACAAAAAGCAGGAAGCAATTTGGAAAGAACTACACCCAAATTCCTTAAATGATTGTTTATAAATATTTTTCTACATTTAAAGGGGGATATACTATAGATATGAATACTTTGTATTGGTATGGATCTTGGTTTATTGATACAAACTTAGGGTCAATTTTGTTATATGTATATTTCAGTTCTTGATTAAGGTATTAAGTTTGTGCAGCTCATTTTAAAATGTGATGTATAATTAAGAAATATAAGTTAATAAATAGTCATCTGTAATAGTCAAGCTTACAGTCATGTTAGGATTTTTAGATATACAGAGATATATTTCAGATAGTTATTCTTCAAACCTCTCCAAGACTAACAGACTATAGCATTTAAAATGTTTTAAAAACTTAGAACTTTACATGACAATGAGACACATCTGCTCCTGGTAGCACCAATTACTTCAAGAGGAAGATGGGCATTGAAGAGGCTCCTCATGGAGTTTGTTAGCCATTTCGGCAAGAAACTGCTCTTGCCTGAACTGCTTGACTGGACTTGTAGGACCCACAGAAAAATGACTGCTGAAGTTGCCTAAAGAAGATGAGACAATCCTTCGGGGTTCCTGTTTCATGAACTAGTCTGCCAGACATTCTTCAGGACACAGAAGAAAGTAACTGATGGACTTTGCCATTACAAGGCAGAACAGATCTTCAAATTTCCTGCTTCNTGACTGGACTTGTAGGACCCACAGAAAAATGACTGCTGAAGTTGCCTAAAGAAGATGAGACAATCCTTCGGGGTTCCTGTTTCATGAACTAGTCTGCCAGACATTCTTCAGGACACAGAAGAAAGTAACTGATGGACTTTGCCATTACAAGGCAGAACAGATCTTCAAATTTCCTGCTTCATGGGAAAGTCTGCTGGAAAGTGTGGGCCTGTAGGCTGAAGATAGATGCTCCAATGTTACAGAAGAACTTTAAGTGACTGTCCAGGCAGTGAGATGTCTCTGTCAATCTAAAGTTTTGAAGTTGCTTACAATGTACTTCCTGTTAACTTAGATAGTATATCCTTCTGGAGTCTTTGATGGAGTTGAATAATATATAGTTATAATTTTTCTTATTATGATAAATGATAAAGTAGATATAAATATTATAAATATAATTCTTGCTTAGTAACTGTTTGTTGTATGTAATCTTGCTATATTAAAGTTTAAACCTTCTTTAGAGAGAAAAGAGGAGGTGATGTGGAATTCCCTCTGTATGCTGTGAATATGTTTGACCAATGGCTTAACAGAATATAGCCAAGCTGGAAGAGATATATAGAGCAAGTAAGCAGAGTCAGGAAGATACCATGTAGCCACAAGAGGAGAAAGACATGAGCTGCCAGTTGAAACCTTGCCGGTAGGCCACAAACTTCATGGTAAAACATAAAATAATAGAAATGGGTTAATTTAAAATATAAGAGCTAGCTAGCAATACATTTAAGCTCCAGGAATGAATGAACCTCTTCCCCCAACAGCTACCTACTTCTGACTATTGCCCTGGATGTGAAGCTTTGTTTTTGAGCACAGGCTTCGCCCTCTGGGTTTTTTCGAGGTCTTGGTACCAGGTGACTGTGTCTTATTCAGGCTTTTAGCTCTTGACCCCTGATGCACTGAACAGCCTGTGCCTGCTTTGCTTGGTCCTCCTCCGAGTTCCTGGGGATACCCGAGGTTCTCAGGTTCTGGCCTTCTCTCTGCTTCATCCATGGGAACGTGCATACACTTCCTCGCTGCCATTGTGGTATATTTTAGAGAACCTCTGACCACTCCTTGCAAATCAAATCTGGCCTTTGTATACCTCAGGCCAGGCAGTCAAGGAACTGAAAAAGAATTCTCTACTTTCTTTTCTTTGTTCCAAGACCTGCTTGTTTCTGTCTGCCCTCTCTCTCCAAACTTTGTAAATGTCTGATCTGTATGTTTGTTGCAATGCAGGAGTCAGAGAAGGGGAGGCCAGCTTCATCTTGATTAGCATACCTGTTCTCCCCTGCAGTATCCACTGATCTATCCCTCATTGAGGTATGTAGGAGCATTTGTCTGTCCTGCATTACCCTCCTCATGGACATCTTCTCTCCTGCTCACTCCCCTTTCCCAGGAGCCTGGGAGACCCACAGTTTAAGCTCTAGCCTACTGCACTCTCTGGGTGGCTCTGGCTCTTGTGGCCTACTGACCCATGTGGACACTTCCCTTCTCTTTTGCTCCTTCCTGGCTTTTTTTCACCTTGCAGCCAGCCTGCAAACCCACTACACTGTCTCTCAGTCCCTGCCTACAGCCCTACAGCTCGCTTTCACTTTCAACTTCCTCTTGAAACTTAGAGACACACACATGCACAGTGTTCCATTTTGTGACCCTCTCTGTCTTCCTCCATGGACTCGGATTTTATTACAGCATCCTAGCCTCAGTACAAATCAATGGCCAAAATTTGCAAACTTGGCCTCCAAATTCGCACAAATCATTAGCAACTGCTACAGCCACAAACAAAGTCTCGCCAAATGTCTTAAACCTAACCTTGCTCTGCTACACTTCCAGAGTCCCTTACCTCTAAGGCCCTACTTCCCCACTCCTAAAAATCTTTCACTTCTATGATGTTTTTGCACTCTTCTCTTACAAAAAATAATAATAGCTTAAGATTGTTGTAAACTCTTATCTCAGGATTCGTAAATTGCTTGCTTATTGGATATGGTTCAAAATCTGTAAATTTTGTAACAAAATTTGGCTTTAAACTTATAACAAAAGACTTATAATTAAAATTCTATACAAGGATATATATACATTTTGTGCATGTAAGTGTGCATGAGCGGGTGGGTGTGTAATTCAACTCCTGTTTAAGAACTGTGTATGTGTGTGTGTGTGTGTGTGTGTACATTTATGTGACTTGGCTTTAATTCTGTGTATGTGTGAATGTAAACTGAATTTAACTCTACATGTATGTATATAATATATCTTGGATTCAAATCTGTGTATATTTGCATGTAATTAGATTCAACTATTGCTTAGGAAAACATGCTTTAAATAGCAACCATGTGGCTCTCCTCCATCTTGACTGGTGACCTCATCAGGATGTAGGTGGCCACATGGTTGGCAGCCATCTTTGATTGGAGTATGTATCATGTGGCACTTCTAAGTCCTAATGAGCCCTCTGTTCATTGTACCTCCTTTTAGACTAATGAAGCAACAGGTCTCAAATATTTTGGTTTGGTATGGACTTTTGTATGTTGATAGAAATATAAGGTTTTATTTGTTAAAGCATACTGTTTATGTCATTCAACTCTAGTTTAGAATATACTCTATATGGTGATAAAAATTTTAAGGTTATAAAGGACTATTCAGATTAACAAAAGCTGATTTAGAGATCTACACCTAAGTACTTATGTCTCTACATATGTTTGATAAATAAAGTATTGGATAAATAAGATTTATAGATTCCTAGGGTCTATTAAGTTCACTATAATTTGGTCTAGCTTCATCTCTGCTTACTCTAAGCTTTAGCTATTTGATGAAATGTCTGGTCCTTTTCCTCGGATTGGTCTTTTGGGCAGTAACCCCCATTGATGTCAAGAGAAGTGCTGGCCTCTGGGCTCCCTAAGTCCCTGATCACAGGCTACCTATTCTCCTGTTCCCATTTGGCCCTGGGGATCTTTCCCCTGTCACTTTTCCTTGCCTTCTCAGGAGACAGCCTTAGCAGCTTGGAACAAACTTGTTCTATTTTTACCCACAGAACAACTATTTTGGTTTCTTTACTGAGCCCATTATCTATGATTAAAAAGATTTATTTTGGTACTAGAAAAGCTTCAATTCAAAATCATTATTTTAAAGGCTAAACCTAAGAGGGATGGAACACAAAGTCCTAGTCTTATAAAAGCTACTAACTTATTGTAAATAGTTAAGGATAATTAAGAAATGCAAGTTAATGGTCAGTCACCTTTAACAGGAATGGAACGTAAAGCCCTAGTCTTATGAGAGCTGCTAATTTATTATAGACTGTTAAAAAACACAAGTTAAGTCGTCTTATAAATGATCAAATTATTTAATTGTAGCCATGCTAAGTCCTAATATAATTAATTACAAGGTCCACCGTATATGTTTTCAAATTCAGAGTTTTCCTGTGCCAGCAGCTGTTTTTGGTTAACCATTCAGAGTCTTAATATTAATTGCAAATGCTCAGTCAATAGATCGGGCTTGTTACTAGATACCTCTTACATTTAATTTAACCAATAATTTTATCTATGTCTTTGCCACATAGCTTGGTACCTTTTCTCAGTATGGCATACACATCTTGCTTCTCTCTGCATCTGTTTGGTGACTCCTGACTTCACCCTTATTCCTTCTAATGTTCCCCTAGTCTGGCTCTCCCACCTAACCTTATTCTTCTCAGTTATTGGCCAGTCAGCTTCTTTATTAAACCAGTCAGAGAAATACATATTCACAGTGTACAGAAGGATTATCCCACGGCATTTCCCCCCTTTCTGTCTAACTAAAAACAAAGGTTTTAATCTTAAAATAGTAAAGCTATATAAAACTAAATGGTTATTAAGTAAAAATTAGAGTTATAATATCCAGCTCATTTGCATTTGGCAAATTTAGAGAAAATACTCTATTATTTATCTTTGTAAGTCTAAAGTTTTATACCTAATATCATTGCAAGTGAAACTTTAATTATGACTATCTAGTCTTAAGTTCCATCAAGGACTCTAGAATGGTAAAATGTTATCTAATGCCAGGGACAATATCAGGGTGCCTGGATTGTCACCCTAGGTTCTTCTGTAGCATTGGAACATCCAACTTTTGTCTACAGGCCTGATATATCTGACAGACATTTCTGAGAAACAGGGAATTTTGAAGGACTGTCCTACCTTGTCTTGGCAAAGTTTAGCAGTTTGTTTCTTTTGTGTCTTGTTGCTCCAGTTTGGAAAATATTTTGTCAGCAGTTGAGGAAATGGCAGTTTCTTTGCCCAGTGGATATCTTCTGCCACAAAGAAAAAAAACTCTATATGGAGTTTCTTCAATGCCCATCATTTTCTCTGAAGTAAATGGGTGCTGTCAGGAGCAGATGTGTCTCATTGTCATGAAAAGCCATAGGCTATTAAATGTTTTAAATGCCATATTCTGTAGGTCTTTGAAGTGTTTGAAGACCATCTATATATCTAAATATATCTGTTTAACCTTGAAAGCATACCTAACATGACTATAAATTTACCTATTATAGATGACTATTAATCTGTATTTCTTAATTATGCATTTCATTTTTAAATGAGTTGTATAAGCACAATACCCCAAACAAGAGTAGAAAAATAAATACAGTAAATCAAACTTAACTTTAAATTTGCATCAATAAACCAAACTCCATACCAATGAAAAATATTTTGATATTAATAGTTGTTTTTTGGATTAAAGTAGATTCAATAATCTATTCTTTAATAGATTCCTGTATTATTATTATTCCTGTATCACATTCCCCTTTTTCTTGTTAGAAGAGATCTTTGAATTTAACTACTTTGTTTTGTTTTTTTTACTGTTGATTACCAAAAACAACTTTTAACCAATCCCCCTTAAATGACAATAATCATCAATAACTCTTGTTTGGGGAATATGGACATTTTTCTGTCAATTACTTCCTGGTATTTGGGGGCAATGACATCTTTGAACCCTGAGAAAATTTAGGATAATGGTTAAGTCTTGACTGTAGTATTCTGTAAAACTGAATCATCTCAGTCAGCAACCTTGAAGCAATCCTGGGTGCTGGATCATGTGGATGACCCATCTTTATTGGTGTCTGATCCCTTTCCTGAAAATATATAAATTTTTAAAGATACTGTACATATCTGCATTAATACAATTATAGACTGTGCATTGTACACAAGTCAGCCAAAGATGATTTTTTTCTTTTGTGTTTGAGCAGGTAAAATATACATTATGTCTTTTGTAGTTTTTCTGGGTTTATTTCTTTATGTCTGTAGTCAGAACTTCAGGGGGTCTTCCTTGTTCAAACCTGATTTTCTTAACCTTGAACAAATCCACAGTCTCTCATTTCCTGTAGCATATCTTTTGACTTCCATTTGAAAGTCAAGACATTTTTAAAATATATAGGCTTGTTTAATCCAATAGTTTTCATAATCCATTGTGTTTTAGCAGCAAAGCTAAGTTTAAAACAGGTAACTAGAAACAAGCAAAGTTTGTCTATTCAGATATACCTAAGCAATAGATCGTCCTCAAATGCTTCAGAAATCTGAGAATATGGCATTTAAAGTGTTTAATAAAAAACAAAAGCTTTTCATGGTAGAGAGACATACCAGCCTCTGGCAGAACTCCTATCTCCTCCAAAGTAGGTAATGGTGGGCACAGAAGAACCTTCACCTGGAGCTTGTTTTAAATGTGGCAAAGATGGCCCTTCAGAGCAACTGCTGTCAAGACCCTGTCCAGATTGTGGACAAGCAGGACCCTGGAGAGTCAATTGTTCCACTTTGTCTAGACAAGGGAGGTTGGTTCCCCAACCCCAAGTTCCTACTCCACAGGAATGTCTTTCAGATCTTCCAGACTAGAAGCCAAAGACTGAAGCTGCCCTGAGATCTCTGTCCCCAACAGCCATGGAGCAACCTGGGGTAACTGTCTAGGTAGACAGTAAGTTACTGTCATTTTTAATAGATCCAGAAGCTGCTTGGTCTGCACTTCTGCTTACTCAGGTAAAATGCATCCTTCTCAGAACTCTGATATTTGCTGACTAGGCTAGTGATAGTTTTGTCAGTTTCAGCAGCAACCAAGACTTTAGCTGCCTGCTCCGTTTTCTCTGTGTGTGAAACAAAGGCTACAGGCCTTTCTCTCCTAGAGTTACTACCAGGTCAAGAAACAATTTTCCTTGCTACCAGACTCAGAAAAAGAGATAAACTCACAGAACAGATTTCAACGCAAGTTTTTAGTTATCACTTTATTAAAAGGGACTTTCTTTACAATGACTGCTTTTAGTAATCAACCATCTGTGTCTCCTAGTAAATGATTATATAGAAAAAAGGTGTAAAATTTACGTGATGATATGAAAACTTGAGCCGTGAGGATCTAAGAAAACGTTTTAGGGTCTAAGACGTTTTAAGGCGTATAAACACAAGTGATAAATGTCTGAGGATGTAAAAGCTTAAATTGTGAAAAGAAAGTGACCTAAACACACGTTATCAAGACCTGCAGATGAAAAAGCTTAAGTAGAGATTTAGAAAAGTGATTTAAGGTGTATAAAAAATGAAATGTGTTTCGATTTTCTTTCTCTTGCTATTCTATTGCTATACTAAGATGCCAAAACTTCTTAGTCTTAACATTACTCAGTGGAATTATAAGTTATTAATTTAGCTCTGGAAAAGTGTGACTACTATTATCACAGTCAACAAACTCAAGATTTTGGTTATTTTATAAGTATAGACTTAAAAGTCCTTCTTGTGATAAAAGTATCTGTCTAATCTATATACATCCAGTCTTCTGGATAGAGGAAAGAGTGTTCATGCTTTTACCCAGAATCATTTTTGGGTTCCCTATGACTCAAAGCCATGAGTTTACTAATTTCTCTCCAATGTGGGTTTTAGTACAGATTACAAACAGTGGGAATGTTAATGTGTCTAAAACTTGTCTTTTTTTGTAAACTCAAAATATTCTAGCAAGCTATAGGGAGTCAACTTTGATTCGCCTCTAACAGGTCAAATGGATTCCAGATAAGTACTGCCAAGTGACAACCTAAGTTTCCCCACCTGTTACTGGAGATGAGATCTCCCCCACCTTTCCCTGGTTTTGGGACCCTCCTCCCTCAAATATCAGGACCTAAGAAAAATTTCCCCTAAACTTCTTAACTTTATCTTCTGATCTGCCAGCGTCCTGCCGGGTCCCCTCAAAATCTGCATCCCAGACAGCTTAAAAATGGCCACCTCCAAGTGGTCCAACCTCACAGACTGCTTCAGCCAGACCTATACTTTCCTAGAATAGGATGGTCCCACAGAGTCCAAACAGTGACTGAAACAACCAGCTATCCCAGTACATGGCCAACATCCCAGCCTTCTCGGGTCCCCCAAATATACCAGTGCCCTCAGACAACAGGAAGCAGTCCAGAGAAGATGGCACCCCCATTCCCACCTCACCAGCTACCCCTTCCTATTTCCTCGCTTTTTCAAAATACAGAAAAGAGAGGGATGTTAGTTCCCACCATGGCCACAACCTGCCTCTGCCACCAAAGCAGTTACATCATCGCCAGTTGCCAGGTGCCTTTCCGCTGTGAGCGACACCACACGTACACCCCTTAAAAGTGCCCATCAGGTACAGCGCGCTCTCTTGCCTCTTGTGTCTCTTGCCTCTCTTCTTCCTCTTGTCTTTTCCCTGTTCTTGGCACCTGTCTACCAACCTCTCTCATGTCCCCACTCCAGCACAGCCTTTCACTCCTTCACTCTCCCCCTCTCCAATAAACCTCTTGCACTAACTCTGTTACTCAAGGCCTATTTGCTTAGTGCCATACCTTGGCAGGGCCCACTGAAAGGTACCCACTTCATCTTTTTTTTCTTATCCTTTTGTATTGGGTACCTAGCATGAAATGACTAAATAAGCATCCTAAGCTCTGTGGTGTAGTTGCATGTCTGGATTAAAACCTTACCTTGTAGAACAGTGGTGTAGTCTCAACCTGTGGGTCATGACCCCTCTAGATGTTGAGCATAGCAGATACCCTATATATCAGATATTTACAATATGATTCATAACAGTAGAAAAACTACAGCTGTGAAGTAGCAAAGGGATAATTTTATGGTTGATGTCATCACAACATGAGGAACCGTATGAAAGGTTTGCAACATTTGGAAGGTTGGGAACCACTGCTGTAGAAGGATGGAGACTCAATTTTTGCGGCTGCATCAATCATGCTGGGTTGGGTTTTTTAGTGGTGAGCTGCTCCAGCCATCCATGCTTCTAAAAGAAACCCCACCCATGCTTTTATAAGCAATCCCAATAATCTCAGCAGCTCAATAGGCTGGGGTTGGATGGAATCAATTCTGAGGTCTGCCATTATCATTATTAATTGAAGTGACAGGAATGACCTCCTCATGAAAAATTTTACAACAGAGTAAGGAGAGATGGCCTAGTAGGTAAGAGTGATTGCCCTTCTTGCAAGGATCAGAGTTCAGTTGCCCAAAGCCCACAATGCTTTCTAACTCTCAGCTCCAAGGTAGGACATGTTGAGGAGTAATCTTTTTGTACACTACAAAGATGTGTCACTCCGACTGGTTTAATAAAAATCTGAACAGTCCATGGCTAGGCAGGATTTCTGGGCATAGAGGACACAGGGAAGAAGGAGGAGGAGATGCCAAAAGACGCAGAGAAAGCAGGATGGGCACTATGGAGATGAGGTTATAGAGTCACGAGGCAGAAAATAAATTATTAGGAACAGGTTAATATAAGTTATAAGAGCTAGTTAGAAACAGGCCTAAGCTAAGGCTAAGCTTTCATAATTAATGTAAGTATCTGTGCCATTTTTGGTGAGTAGATAGCCCAAAGAAAAAGCCCAACTACAATGACATACAACACATAAATAAAAAGAAAAGAAATTACACCACAACTACCGTGGGGACTTTTAGAAGTTTGATGGAAGACTTCATATTTGTATGCATGTTTTCAGGGTTGATAATCAATATGCATTTAATACTGGATTCCCAAGTGGTGTGTTCTTCCCTGGGGAGGACTATTCTCTGGCTCTCAGCATTCTTTAGTTTCCTGCAGTTTCTAACACAGGATTGAAGCCTCATGGGCTTTTCCTAGTCCAGGTTAGTGTGGGCATGGGTGTCATCTTGGTTTAGCTCATATCTGTACAGTTCTGTTGGTAAGACTTCATGGGTGTGGCCTCTGGCATTATTAGGAGAAACAATTTCACTGCAAACTCCCTGATACTCTGACTCTTAAAATAACGTCACTTCCTCTGCGATGTTCCCTGAGCCTTAGGAGCAGGGTGTTTTGTAGATGTAGGCTCTATAAGTCTGTGTTGTGGTTTTCTGTAGTGGTCTCTATCTGCTGCAATGAGATGTCTCCTTCATGAGGGGTGAAGACTGCACTTATCTATGGTACAAGGACACACAGATTGTTGTTAAGGGTTCTGCTGGTTTAGTAATAAAGTGGCTATGTTTTCTTCTCCAGTATCTATGACTTCAGTAACACTGAGCCCTTAGCTAAGTTTCCAATATCAGGTACAGCTTCCCTCTGCTGAGTGGGTCTAAAAATCCAATTAGAGAGCTCTTGGTTACCAACAAGGTATGTGTGCCATTACTGTACTTTTGGGGTTATTGTCATACATACAAGAACATTATAAAGACTGAGTAGGTTATATTTAATAATGTGTGTGTTATATGTGTGTATGCATGTATGTGTGTGTATTTAATAACAATTAATTTCAAAAAGGTCATGGATTGAAAGAGAGCAGGGAGGGATATATGAGAAGGTTTGGAGAGATGATAGCAAAGGGAAAATGTTATATTGTAATCTCAAAAGTATGTTAAAGTAAAAAATATATGAAAAGATTTCTTACATGAAAAACTAGGAATTTGTAGTGACAATCATAAAGACATTTAATGAATGCATGCACATATACAAACACAAAGAAATTTAATTTAATATTGTGTAATCATTTTCAGCCTTCTAACAGAATTCAACCAGTTGAATTTCCTTATTGGGCATATCCCTTGCTCAACTCTCTTAAGGGTTTGCCTAAGTTTTCAGGGTCATTTTTAAAAATATTTTAAGCAAATGAACACTTGCAAGTGCTTAGAAAACAAATTTAATGCAGAATTCGACATTTAAATTCTTCCTCTAAACAGTGTTAACTCATTAAACTGAAGTCTGATGTAATATTTAAAAACCACTCCTCTTTGCATTGTCTTCCATGGTATTTTCTTTCTGCAGTGGAAAGGGAGCCATGGCTCCACATGCAGTCCACAGCAACCCAAGAAATAGCTTCAGTCTTTTAAGGACTTCAGTTATGATACAAAATAGATCATTGGGCAGACCATGGAATAATTCCAGGACTACCCCGTATGAAGCACAGTTGAATTGTATTAATAATGTTTTAATTCTATATTTTAATCACAAGGCTTAAGAGAAAGAAAAGTGTTCAGAAATAAAGATGTTCCTGAAAGCATGGTGTGTGCTTCTTCGAGAAGAGGAGCGATTATGTGTGTCTCTCAAGTGACATCTCAGGGGTTACTAGGAAACTTTCTTCTCTCTTGTCTTTCCTTTTCCTCATTTCTTAACATATAAATGAGATTATAGGGTGACTTCTGAAGTGCCTTGAGGAGGATTACAATCTGATGGGATAAAAGCAGGAGCCGCTAAATTGTCTAAGGAGGTCTAGGATGGCCTTTTACTGTAAATTATTTGTCTGCTGAGAATTCTAGGAAACTGCAAGTTTACAGCTGGGGGGGTCATTTAAGCAAATGTATATTATGCTGCAATTTTTGTTGTTGTTTGAGATTTTCATTCATGCACATAACATACTTGGATCAAGTCCACCCCTTATTTCCACACACACACACACACACAAATCCTCCCCATCCTCCACACCACTGTTCCCTCCCAACTTAGAGTGCTCCCACTCAGAGCTTCCTGCACGTGCCTGGGTTCAGGACCATTAGTGGAGCCTGGGTAGTCTGCCTGGGTTGTACACCAGGGGATAACTGGCTCCCTCTCTTCCCAGCAGCCATCAGTCACCAAAGCTCCTCAGCTAAGGGTGGGACTTTGAGTTTATCTGGTTCTGGTCTTACGAAGTCATAACTGTTGTTAGTTCATCCATGCAACCCTTGTTGAATCCGGAAAATAAATGTTTGTGCTTTCTCTCT
>LOJH01009233.1:13656-28675 GCA_001685095.1 Ellobius talpinus
TCTGTCTCTCTGTCTCTCTCTGTGTGTGTGTGTGTGTGTGTGTGTGTGTGTGTGAGATGAGTGTGTATGTTTTTGGAGGATTGGACTTTTTTTGTTATTTTGTCTTTTTTTTTTTTCATTAGGAACTGAGAACTGAATCCAATCCCTTGAGCTTGCTAGGGAAGCTCTCTACTACCGAGCTAAATCCCCAGCCCACACTTTCTTATTCTTGCCAGGCAAAAAGTTTCCACCATATTCTAAGGCAAGGAATTTCTTTTCCTTCCCATGTCCCCATAATTTCCTTGTCTTTCTACCCTGCTTTTCCCATTGCAACTGTTTAAATATTTAATTAATTAGTTCAGTTGTAATTAATGGATCTGTAATCAATCACTAAGGAGCCTATACAACAGACTATTGCTAACACATAGCTCTACTGATGGGAACTAAAATGAGTTGTATAGCATCAAGTAGCCTGGTTGCTGCCCTGCATGTGCAGCGGTCAGCACATTCAGAAAGCTAATGGAGAGTGGCAGCGAGACCACAAAGCATTGTAAGTGGAAAGCAGTTAGGGACTTAAGATACCTTTAATACACTGCACAAGATATTGGATACTGTCCAACAAGGACTTGAAGTTTCTGTAATGAGTGCAGAGACTGTTCACCTCATGAGAGACCAGAGGCAGGGGGAGAAAACAGAGACCAGAATAACCTTTGAGTGTGTGTCCTTTTGGCCCTACGTCCTCCAGTTAGTACCTACTTCCTGAAGTTTCCACATCTCAAAATAGCACCATCAACTAGAGACCAGAGAACTATAATATATGAGCCTGCTGGGACAGTTCATCCTCAGATCCTAACAAGGCAGGGCCATTTTGAAAACAAAGAACAAAGACAAAATTAGAACCATCCAATTTTGAAGTTTTTGATTCTCTCTCCCCTTGACCCCCCCACCAACTCCCTCACCTCTCTGTCCCATCTGTGTGTGTGCGCACAGGTTTATTAATATAAAGTTTTTCTAGGTATTTCAGGCTAGCTTTGAAATGTCTATATAATGGAATTTGACACTAAAATCAAGAATTTCATACCCCAGACCCCAAAGTCTAGATTACAGATATGTACCACCATACCTGGCTTATAAGGCTGCAGTATTAATAGAGTTTTATTGACATAACAATAAGCATATAAATCAAGAGCAAATCACATATAGAAATAAGCACTTATATATACAGTCAATGACCTTCAACAGATATGTTAGGGAGACTCAGTGAAGCAAAGTTTGACATTGTTTTTGATATGTGCAGTGGCTACAATAATATATCTACAAAAAAGAAAGGGAGAAACATGATTTAGTGCTTATCTCATATCACACACAAAAATTAACTCAGAATAAAATGGATATAAATATAAAAACTGTAAAACCTAAAGAAAAAAGAAATTGCCTGGAATAAGGAAAGTCTTGGTGATCCTAGGTTAGACCAAAATTTCTCAGGAAGAACACTGGAAATGTGATCATTGAGTGAATAACAAGCACACACACATGCATGCACGTATACACACACGTGTGCACACACACGCTTTATTTGCTCTTTCAAAACATTGTTAATGAGGGCTAACTAAGAACTAATCAGCAGTTAGTAAGGTTTTGAAGATGAGTAAGACCTGAATTTGTCCCCTTAGATTTTAAGATCAGTCCTATCCTTTTCCTAAATATATGGTGTGATGTGGTGAGTGTAACTTTAGGAAGTACGTGTGGGATGTGGGGAGGGGACAGACACATATATCTCAGGCTGATCTCTCATAAAGTGAGGTGGACATGGAACATATTGCTCAGAGGATAAAAGACTTTCTAAAAACAGAAGTGCCCAGATGTATATAAAAGGGTGAGGGAATGGACGGCTGGCTAGATGTGGGACCATAAAGTTCTGTACTGTGCAATAAGCATTTTCCAAGCAAGGAATAACAAGGAATGCAACTATTGCTGGTAGGTAGGGCAAGTGTTTCTAACAAAACCAGAACTTTGCAGTTAGCCTGTTTAATCTTGTGACCTGTTCATTGCCTTATAGGAATAGCTAAGGCAGTGAAATATTTTTTAGGCAAGAAATTTTAAGCAGGAGATCCACACAGCCACTCAGATCGATGAAGTCACTGATGTGGAGTGAAGAGTTTGAGAGAGAAAGCTCTGGGTAAGTTTTCTCCTCAGGCTTGGGTGTGAGGAGAGAAGAAATTGACTAGAACTGAGCTTTCTAAAGGGACACTTCCCTTCAACATAGGATCTAGTCACTTACATAGCAACCTGCATAGGATCTAGTCACTTACATAGCAACCTGCATAGGATCTAGTCACTTATATACCAACCTACATAGGATCTAGTCATTTACATACCAACCTACATCTACACTTAAGCTTCCACACAGATGTCAGAGGCTAAACTTTTTCAGTGACCCACCTTTAGAATGCCTATGCAGTGTTTGTACTCCAAGGAAAGGATCTAGTTTCGTGGAGGCTGAATGGACGGGGTTATCAAATTCTAGGGCAGAATTCTAATCTCCTACACAGATACTCACAGCCTCAGCAGCAAGGGAAAAGTCAAGCTTCCCTCATCATTCTATCTTCACATAGTAGGTGTTCATTCCCTACTATGTGAAGCTAAGGAGAAAAAAAACATAACTCTTCCAAAAGACTTACCAAGAATTTCCTGGGCATTAGAGGCCAGCATCAAGAATACAGAGACACATAGACACAGTTACAGCCAGGGTTCCCCTTCAGGATCAGACACAAACATCCATTCTCATATTCAGCAGCAGAGTTGCTATGGCCACCTAGCCCTACTATGGAAAGCATAAAATTCTCCTGGAGAAAATGATATATTAGCTGAGTTTTGAAAAGATGGGGTAGAGCTAAACTACAAACAAACATAATGACAACTCCAACAACAGCAAAAGAGGGGCTTGGAGCAGCTGAGTATGGATAAATGTGTAATCAGACATGGGTTTATAACATAATTACAGCATGAAATGCTTATTTTATTCAGAACATGGTCCACATTTCACTGAGACCTATCTGAAACAATCCAACTGATTCTCCCATTCTCTTTCTCCCACCCCAATGCTACAAGAGTCTTAAGTGACCATAAGGAAATTACTGTTGTTGATAAGATTTATACAACAAGCAGGGGAACTGGCCTACAAAAGGCCTTTCTTCTGTGCACTCCTCCTTCATGGCTCGACAGAAGACAGAGTTCCTCTGGATCAAAGAATCAAAGAATCCTGGAGCAACCTAGGAAAGAGTTTCCTTTTGTTTTTGCTCAAAAACAGTCCTAGTAAACCAGCCCCAGGCTACAAATCTCCCAGTCATAAATAATTGCTGTGGTGTGCAGGGAGTTGCTAGTGCCTGGGGCAGTCACTAAAGTCAGAGCAGAAGAAGACCAGAGACTCCCAAAAGTGTGATGATAAACTTGTCTCCAGATCCAAAAAGTTTGTTGTGGATACCTTATGGAGAGAGGAAGACTTTTCCAGGGAAGGGGGTAAGGGCTGTGAACTCACACCGCTGAGTTCATGTTTCTTCCTCACAAATAAATATGTAGGGTTATGAAAATCACACAACCTTGAACAAGGAGTTCCACATATGCACAGTAGAAAGGAATGGACATTCTTGTATGGACCTTCCGAAATTTACTGATTTCCCATCCTCTATTATATAGTATCTAATAGAGGAGGTCTTTAACCCTTGGTTCTGTACTAGCCTTATTACCATTCAAATTAAGTGTCTCCATAGTATTCCCTACAGAATTCTAGTCACTCAATGCTTTTCCATTGGGGAAGGAAGACAGCAGCCCTAGAATCTCCCCTGCCACTGTAATGCTCAGGCTTACTATCCTATGCCGTCTTACTAAATAGGGACTAACAAAACATCCAGATAAATTGTGTGTGTGTGTGTGTGTGTGTGTGTGTGTGTTGTGCTGGAACTGAACTGAGGGTCTTGTAAATGCTAGGCAAGTCTCTTCTGCCAAGTTGCACTCTAGCCCCAGACAGACCCCTCAAACTCTGATCCATTCTGCCCTCACTCCACCTGTCTTAATAAATGTGATATGGGTGTTTCCTTGAGATTTTTCTGTTTGATCAAGTTGGGTAAATGTTAGTTCGCCACATTAGCCATTAGAACTATCTATAACAATGACAGTCGTTCAATTTATTAGAAGAAAAAAAGGTTGATGATAATAAAATAAGACAGAAAATAATTTCAATAAAAAAGTTTGTTTTAAATAGTTGCTCCGACTCTGTATTTGCCTTTTATTTCATTGAATACAGAATTAATAAAGATAGGGCATCCTCATGTAAAAACTGTACTAGCAAGAAGACTAAACACATTTAAGATTACATGGCCTTTTTTGGAAAAGTAGCTCCAGTATTTACATCAGCCCATCTCTTGCCCATTAAATACTTCTACATTTCTAACGTACTATGTGCTAAGGAATATATATATTTATTTTTGGGTGATATTTTCTGTGACTTGATATATAACATAGACTCTCTTTCTACACCAAAGAATAGTTCCATGAACAGATGCCCACCATAAAATAAAGGCAGAGGTTAGACTTCTGATCTATTAAGATTTTGCATCTAAAAAAACAAAGCAAAAGAAGGAATTCAAACTTTGTTTCTTCCAGGCACTAGAAATAATCCAGGAGGAAAAAAAAAGCATGTTTCTAGTTATGGAACATAAAAAACAAAGGAGTTTGCTTTCCTTTTCTATTTGAGATTAAATCAAATAATTTAGTTAATGTCTATATTAGGTCTATGTGTTGCTTGTCTCCACCAAATGCTGTAGGTAATTGCTAGATCTCAGCATCATTTTGTATCTTGAAAGCAATCTAAACACTGTGCTTCCCAAGTCAAACTTTGCCGTTACTGTAAGACACATGCCTGGTTCTTCAGAAAAAAAAAATCCCTGCATCAAAAGTTTACTTTTCAAAGCAAGGGATTTTTTGATGATTACATGAACACTTCTCCTGCCCCTTGGAAACATTTTACAATGCTATGGGCTGTGACAGAGAGGGCTTAGCTGTTCTCCAGAGCTCTTCTTTTCCCTTGTCTGCTGAGAAGCGCCTGATCTGCCAAAGACCGCCTTTCCTAATCCTTTCTGCATATGGGCATGTACCCGACTTGCCCAGGTAGGTAGGGTAGTGTAGTTCTGAGGTCAATGAGCTTTCCTATCCACAGGAAATCTCTTTCCCTGTTAGATGCCATCCAAGTTTGCTTCTCTGTGGCTGTGGTAAACACTAACCAAAAGCAGCTTATGGGAGGGAAGGGCTTGTTTGGTTTCTAGCGGATCACCGTCATTGAGCCAAGTCAGAGGAGGAACTCAAAGCAGGAGTGTAAAGCAGAAATCATGGAGGGATATGGCTCACAGGCTACCTTCCTTTCCTTGGTTTGTTCAGCTGCTTTTTCTATGCAGTCGAGGCTAACCTGCCCTGAGATGGGCCCGCCCACAGTAGGCTGGGCCCTCCCACATCAACCTGCCATCAAGAAAGAGTCCTATAGCCACTCCCACAGGCCAATAGGATGGAGGCAAAGCCTCAACCGACATTCTCTCTTCCCTGTGGTGTCTAGATTTGTGCCAAAATGGCAAATTCGCAAACGCAGCCATGAACCCTTCTCCCAGAAGTTCGGCCCCCGTGTTGCAAAGCGCCCTCTGCTCTTGCTCCATGGGAAACATCAGCATATTCATTTTATTCACTGAAGTTTGGGGGTTCGTTTTACAGGAGTCAGTGTTATCATAACTAATACATGGTGGGCACTCAAAGCAAATTAAGTACAGAATCTATCAACTACAGTAGTCATCAGATACAGGACAACTAACCAAAAAAGAACTAGCAAGATCAAAGAAGTTGGCTGGGGCCTCAGGTGAAGAGAATTTGTGTTTGTTTATTTTGTTGCTTTTGTTTGGAGAGTATATTTTTGAAACTGGTAAGTTTTTGAATTCCCGATTATTGAAAACCAGCCCCCCCACGTAATAAACCAATCAAACTAAATTATTAAATCAAGGTTTAAAGCACAGAGCAAAACAACTCCTGAATGACCCTCAGGAGGGTAAGGGAGGAATCACATGGCAAATAATGCTACCAGGTCTTATAGGCATGGTCTTGAGCAACCTTAATGAGGAGCTGAATTTTGGTGGACTTTCTCAGGGGCAGAATTTAAAGAGGGCAGCTCCAGAGGAGGAACCGCCACTTGGTTCACTGAGGGTAGGGTTGGAACAGGTGAAGTGAGACCTGAGCGTGGAATAAGGCCTCAAGCTAGAGATCACAAGCAGAAACAGCATCTTGGCATGCATCTGTCTCAGCTTGCTTCAAATATACGATACAGTCCATAACAGCCTCAAAATCATGGCAGTCCTCCTGCCTTGGCCTCCAGGCATGCTTCAACTCCAGGCACAAGGCATAGTTGCTGCTTAGAGTTCAGAGCAACTACTCCTAGACAAATATTTATTAACCTTTGCTTTGGAGGGGTCCTTTCTCCCATTAGATACTGTATATACTACCATTCTGCTTGCATGGTTATTTTAAATAGTCAAATTACAGTATAAACGAGTACATCAATGTTATACCTTTTTGTGTGTGTGTGGTATGTGCCCATGTATGTATGCATATGCGTGTTCATGCATATGGAACACAGAGGTTGATATGAAGTATAATATTTAGTTGTTCTACATTATATATTTTGACACAGGGTCTCACACTGAGCTCAGAGGTCACCAGTTCGGCTGCACCGTAAGCCCTGGGGATCATCCTGTGTCTACTTCCTGGTGTTAGGATTAAAGCCCACACAATACAGTGATCAGGCTTTTACACGAAAGCTGGAGATATGAGCTCAGGCCCTCAGGATTGTTTGGGAAAGATTTTACTGATTAACCCATCTCTCCAGTCATTATGCCGCTGCATTATTCTTGAGAATATACCTAACTCACTTGATAGAGACTTAAAAGAAATTCCACAATGGCTTCATAGATTGTCTTTCTGTAGATATTTATCAGATTTATCATTGATTAGTGATCCTTTCTACTATTCTGGAACTACTTGAATTGGTAGAAAATAGGTACCTCTGAGCTAAGATCTTTGAAAAAAAAATAAGTGGGAATGAAGAGAAAGAACAGAAAAATGAGAGAGTAAGACATAAGGTGCCCTGGAGGGAGACACACAGTAGCTAAAGATTGCTTCCTGGATGTGAGTGTCCCGATTGCCAGCTGAGAGACTGTGGTGGCTGGGTTATTGGCAGGATCTCTGTGCTTATTCTGTGATCCGTAATCACACTGCTAATCATCCTTCAGGCCTGAAGTAAATGAGCCTCAGACTGTATTCATGGGACACCCACCTCGTACCTTTGCCCAGGATAAAGACTCAGGCAAACATGGGTCCTGAAAAAGTAAAATGCGCTATACTGGATGAGTAGAAGTCCAGGGTCAACAGATTTTTTTCGTGGCCTAGGAAAAAAAAGGTGCCGTTAAAGGATGAAAGAAATCACTCTTAACTCTAAGTTAAGAAGTTTGGTTTAAATATGGTATTTATAACAAAATTACCTACAGCATCTCTTCATTAATAAGTAGCATAAAATAATTTGCCTTTGATTTGTTCCCTTGCATTGTGTTTATCTGATCTATCAGGTAGATGTAAGCTATTCAAGGCAATCACTGAATCACTCTTCCTCAACTCTCTGCAAGGGTCGCCAGATTGGAGCAAGTCAGGTAGGCAAGGTGATCCGCTAATGCACTTGGCATAATTTCGTTCCTTGGTGATTAATTGTATTTCATAAGACAGCAGAAGGTTTTAGTGATAAAATACTTACTTGGCGTGTACATACACAAAACGTCTTAATTAATGCAGATGTATGACAAAGTGCATAGATTGCTACCTTGTGGGAAAATAGCAGAGGAAAATATGAAAATAGCATATTGCCTGTACTCTTGTCAGGTCAGTGGTTGAGCTGCAGAGAAAGTAAAGTTACACACTGGGTGCCTACCGTATGCCAGAGGTGGCACTGGGCAGCAACATCACCAGAACAGTGTCTAGACTACGAAAAATAGTATAAGTGATGACAAATCCATAGTCATTGTTTGTGACATGATTTTCCTCCCCTTAAAAAAATACTCTAATCCTTTACCTTCTGGTTATGATATCCCTGGAGAACAGAATGATTCCTGCATACCTGAGGAATTACGGTCTACACGGTGGTCACTCAGTGAATACATATTGATATAATGAGCATGGGATTATCAATGGTAAAAAAATTTAATTCAAGTGATTCTTGCATTGTTCGGGATTGTGATATGCATATTCTTTCCAAATATGTCTTACAGAATCCCAACAGAATAAGTGCATATCTACATAAGTTGTCAAGAGTGTCTCATTGTATTCTAACAACTACCCTAACAGATACCTGGGAAGGGCTAGATGCATATAATGAGACAGATATAGTCAGATCAAGACTGCAACCTGTAGAAAGGGACAGTTGTCCTGAGTTTCATATATGTAGGGGAGAGCTTGTGATTGGTAAATTACAAACATATGGCACCCATATGATTTGGAATAACATGAGGCACAAAGGAAATATCTGACACATGTTTAGATTCACTTTTCTATTTTTTCCACCTTTAAGAGCATTCACATGGTGCGGTTACCCACATGACCTTCTGTCTTGCAGACATCTGGCTGAATACATCATGATGTTGTAATGCATGTTGTGTCTCTCAAAGCGATGTTTCTCCCAAATTCAATCCCTGTTTAAACAAAGATGACCCTCTCTCTCCATATTAAAATTAAGAGGCAAGGGGAGAGTTTAAGGTATTATAAATGGTTACCTTCATTGCCAGTGTCTGTCTGTAAGAAAGAAACTTTTGCAAGAATTGAACCATGAGATAGATAGTTGCTAAATGAGGTCCATTTCTCTAGAGAATGCACAGTGAAAAAACATGTGGCTCATTTGATTACCTTGGAAGGAAAGACACAGCAAGCAGTAAACTAGCCAAAGTCTGGTCCACTCACTCCAGACACCCAAAAGACTCTCGCCTTTCTTAGCTTATAAACCTGCCAGAAGTAGTTCCTGCTGTGAAGGATGAGCAGAGGGGAAATTGAAATGTGACTTCCTGTCCTCCACCATTCTTTATTAAGTGTAAGAGCAACTGCCAATAAGCTCTCCATGACCCCAAGAATTTCTCTTTAGGATTCTATTTTATTTAGATTTCTGCATCAATAACTAAATACACCATGATAATCTATATAAAGTAAATAAGAATTGAGCCATTGAATTTAAAGGCATGTATTAGTTTTTAAAACAAAAACAACTCATGTTTAAGCATAAAATATATAAGTATAAGCATAAAATATCATTATATCCCAGTGTATTTATTATACGTGGGAAAATATAAAACATTAAATCGCATGATGGAAATGGAGCCGTATGGAAGATACTTGAGCTTATTTTGTCTTAAACTCACAGTCTTAAACTGGCAAGAAAGCCCCTCTTGTGATCTGGCAACATAGTCTTGAAGACAGAAAAAGTGGAAGCCAGCCAGCTTAGGAGCTGATTAACTATTCAGCAGAGAATTTTCGGTAGCTCTGTCAAAAAGCCCTGTCAGTGCATTTAACTCCCAGGACAAAAGGTTGTTGAAATCACACAAAGGATTTCCCCAATTCAAATGCTACAGATGTAATGATATTCACAGAGAAGTATGCCGGATCTTCAAAGCAAAACAAAGGCCCTGTCTATGCATTTTGAGGCTTTAGCTTGCAAGCTGGACAAGGAACTGATATAAAACAAACATGAAGAAATCACGTTAGGAATGGAACTTCTATTTTTTTACTACAGACTTATTTCCAGGCACACACTCAGGAAAAGGGCAAACGCTAGGTCCGACAGAAGACTTGCACATTGGTTATCTCACCCCATTGTAAGAAGAGCGCTATTTGTAGGATGCCTTCAAAGCCTCACTATGCGAACAGCAGGCGAATACTTTTGTGTCAGAATGTTTATAAAGAGAGATTGGCAGTTTAGGAGAACATCTGAAGACTTGCATTCAGGGTTGCCAGATATTCAAATTTGCATAAAGTCAAAGAATATGACTCCATGTACTTAATGATTCTTGGGTGAAACTTTTTCCCTCTCTTGGGCCAAGGAGTACAATGGCTTCAGTCAGTATTAAGTGGGTAACCAAAGTGGGGGTGGGGATGTAACAGGCCAGTTCTCATTCATGGGTGTGAAGTCTATGATCGTCTTCCTGCTCACATTCTGTGCACTGCCTGCAGTGAGACTATCTAAAGCTCTTATTAGAAATAGCTTGGCTATGTTTAAAAGGAACACTGCCAGGCTGTGATTTACAGACCCGCAGTTCCATGGTAGCTGGTAGAAGAGAGGTAAAGAAGGAAGCCACAAGCAGACTCATCCTGACATCTGCAGGATCAGACACATCTACATGTCTAATTCTTGGGCTCTATATAATATAAGCCACTAACAAAAGAAGCAAGAAAATGGAGTCTTTTCGCTAATTTTTCTTAAGCCATAAAATTTTCTTATGTTTTTAGAGGACTAAGTAGAACTTGGGGAAGCTACTTTCTCAAAGTCACAAAGGCAGGTGGGGATAGCCAAAAGCTAGACATGGGCTCTTTGTTTCAGTTCTTTCCGATGAGTCTCCCATCTGACACAGGGGCCACCTCTATGTAAAACCTCATGCCTTACAAAAATCACCTCCAGTATGATGTGCAGTTGATCAGCTCAGCTGATCCAAACTGCCAGCAACAGACATCCTCTCAATGGTGTCCCCAGCAAAATGTTGACTCATCTTCCACTGGGGAGAGGATCACACCTCATGCAAGACCATATTCCCCTCACTCACATGAGCATCACGAATCTAAAGGAGTTTCCAGGTGCTGGAAAGAACTCTTCTGCTTGAAACCTGTCTCTTTTCTGCCAAAAATAATAAACAATGGCAAGCCATGCTAAAATGTGACTCTTGGGCATTTCTTTTTATTTCTGCAAGGCCTTTTATACTTCTTAATACCTCTATTGGGAATACTTCGAGTAGTTAGTTACAGAAAACTTGATAAATAATTGCATAAGCTATATAGAATATTCTGTTTTATTACTCAGTATTTAAGGGATAAACAGTGTTAACACGTGGCTCATTGGGTCAGTGGTATGCTTTTAAATATTCTCTTAGCCCCTTGGCTCTGCTGTTTTTACCATCAATATTTATTTTCATCTACTTTTTTATCCTGTTTGAAGGACAACAAACTTATGAAATAGGAGAGGCAAAAATGAAAGAATTCTTTTCAAGGAATGGGGGTTCTCACAAACACTTAAACCCTGAATTCCCTTGGTAGACCTGGGCCTCTGGAAGAAATAAAATAATCGAGATAAACTACTCAATTAGAGTAGCCTGGCAATAAATCACTCAGCTCACTTCCCTCTGATTTGAAGACTCCAGTTAAAAACACAACTTTCAGGGATGATTTTCCTGTAGGGAAGCAAGGCAGTTAGTGGGCCAGAAGCCTGTAGTCCAATGCAGTCAGGATAAATGAATCAAACAGCAGTGGTTTTGAAGCTCTACAGACCTTAATTCATTTCTAGGCTCTTCTATATATGAGCTGTGTGAGCCTTCATGATTTATTCAACATTTGTTAATGTCTGTTTTTCATCAAGAAAATGGGAACGTCCATAAAGGAGAAACTATGTGAAAGTTTGAATAAAAATAGGTTTAGAAATCAAAAAAGGAGGAACAAAAAGGAAATGTATGTTTCTGTTATGAAGTTAATATTCTGACTTGTATATTGTATATGAGCTTGCTTAGAGTAAGTCCATTAAAACTCCATCTGATATTGTATATATTCCGCTATCCTCCTGTATTACTGTCAATCAAATTTCCCCAAATTCTCTGTTCAAGCAACCATGGGCATTTCAAACTGTAGCTGAAATTTCTGGACAATATGTATAATAAGGATATATTTTGTATTTAAAAGCACTTGAATAAGTGCTTCCATCATTGTTTCTGGGTATACAAAGAATGACATCAGCCAACTCCTTGGTTTCCAGCAAATAAGCTTTGAGATAGACACTATAGTCATCAAAGAGAAGCTTGGAAATGATAAAAATAAAAGCAAGACACAAGCCAGGCTACAAGACTATGTAAAGTCAGATGGATTTTTTTCTAACACTCCCTCTTCAAAGAATTTCATTTTCTCTTCTGGAGGCAAATACAGGCCAAGAGGCTACCTTCCTGCATTCCAATGACTGACCATGGTCACAGGGAAGCACAGTTGGAAAGTTCTTGCATGGGATCAACATGACTAAGCATGTAAGGATTGCCATTAAGTGCAACAGAGCACAAAATCCTTTTCACTTGTGCTAAAGAACTTTAGCAGATGTCATTCACAGAAGATGGCAATGCAGATCCACTCTAGAATTAAAAGGAAATCTACAAGATGCTATGCAAATTCAAAAATACAATGGGGAAGTTTGGGGTAATTAATAATACTTGTACATTAGAATCCATTGTTCTTCATTTCTAAAATAAATAGCATGTCTGCTTTTGGCATATTTAATCAAAATACTCAGATATTAGAGCATAGCAAGAGCCAAACGCTTCTATGACCTGGAAAATTGCCTCTTGATTAGGTACATTCACTTATAGACCATCTTCTGATCCATTTAAACACCCAGTTTATCTCTGCTCACTTCATGTTGCTATGCCAAGTTAGATAGGTAAAGTTTTTCAATTTCACTCCAATGAGCAAGGGTTTGCCTCCCATCTCTTCTTGCTTTTTTTTTTTTNGAGACATGCTACCTTAATAAAGCAGGGGCTTCAGGAGACATGGCTGGTCCACACAGCATGACTGTGAGATCAGATCTAAACTACGGGTGTGAAAGGTGGACAAATGAACTAACGGGGTGAACAATTTGGGGTGAGCGCTTTGGGGATGCCACCTGCTAAACACTGAAACTTATGGAAACGTTGCTCGTGTGGAGAATGAGGAAGGGTAACAGCAGAGAAGAATTAAGAAATGTAGATGAGCTCACTGGATGGAGATGGTTAACACAGGGAATACACTCGAGTTCCCAAACTGAGGACAACTGTCTTGTTAGCACTTAATTAGGATGATAGGTCTATCCCTGGTACCCTATCAGGCCTCGTTCTTACTTTTAAATTGTAAGAGTTGGGTTATTAGGCATGGTCTCTTTAATTACCTTTATAGTCACTTGTCCAATAAAACTGATAACAGTCATAGTGTCCTTCAGACTCAAAACATTAACTCTAGCAGCAGCACAAATGAGTAAGCAGGGGAAGACCTCGTTCACCTCTAATAGGGCTCTTCCACCAGCCCGCTCATCAGCCCTCCGTCCTGCTTATTGCCGTGAGCCTTGAAGATGGGTAACAATTACATGAATATGAGCAAGGAAGCCTCTACTTTTTGCCTCTTGTGCCTATTAGAACAGCCCAGTCTCACCCCATCTGTGTGTAATCCACTCAGGATTCTTCTGGGGAAAGGAAGTTTGTTGAGAGCTGGATTCACTTTTCAATACACCATCAACTCCATGCAGATAGCTTAAACCAAAGTCATTAATTCGTTTGGCCATTGGCATTACGGAGCTTCAGTTACTGCCACTTTGTTCTAGAACATGGGGACCACAAAAGATCTTCGTGAATAATCTAATTTGAGCTTTATTTCAAGGCAAGTGCAGTCCTTTCTGATCACTGATCACATAGAATGGAAGGCGATTCATGCTCAACAAGAAAGGGATTCCATGTATCTACTTCAGCGTTTGCATCTATGGTTTACTTTTGGCTTGATCATAAGTTAATTACAAATAACCTAACCATCAAGCTCCCTGTGGGGAGTTGTGGGAAATTAAGTGACTACAGATCCCTAGCCTCAGGAAATCCACCAGGGGATGACAGACAGGCTAAACGCAGAAAGTTAGGCATGACTAGTTGCATAAAGAACCTGTTACTCTCTGTCCTGAGCTTTCTTGCTCTGATGTGGCCCATCCTATCTTGAGGCCAGGCTACTAGATTAAGCTTCTTTCCCCAGCTGCTATTGATTGACATTTCTATTGGCTTATCTCTCAGGCTGACATTTAGGGCGTTTCCTGCCCCACCCTGTAGCATCCTGGCCCAGGGGAGTTGTTGAGACAAATAATAAATGAATTAAAGGTGCTTTAGACAGGAAAAACTCCAGGCAGGATCAGAAAGTAGCTGAGATAGCAAATGCTTTCAATATCATCTTATTCTGAGGAAATGAGTAAAGCCATCATGAGGCTTTTGTTACCTTTGATCTTTTTTTCCCTTCCCACTGCCCTACATTCACGGAAAGGCTCCACAGAGTTTGCTCTTTCTAATGTTCTGGCCAGTCTCACACATCTCATATAGTCTCTATGCCTCTTGCCCACAACTCTAAATAAGGGACAAGATACCACATCATAGAAATAAAGCCCCAGCCCTTGTGTGCCAAATTTTAGTTTTGATGGACACACTGAGTTTTATCACCTGTGTGTAAATAATAACACATTCACCAACTGAGCTTCTGTCTATAATTCTATAATTGGTTGGAGACTATTGTTTTCTTGGATAGGATTAATTCTTTGTGTCCATCCACCATCATGGAAAAACACTGAAAGTCTATGCTTAGTTGGGAACCTAAAACTTGAGTTCAAACATATCATAACATCATTAAGAGTAAATCTATTAATCAATTTCCGTATTAATTCACTATAAAGTGTATTGGGGGAAAGGCATTTCAGATACTTCTCTATCCTATGTGATATATGTGCAATGGCTTTCTTGGTCCACTAAACCTCATTCTGTTGTAAACAATGTAGATATGGAATACAGAGGATCCTCAGAGGTCTTTTTAGTTCCCAAGTAATAAATATGTATTATATCTGGATATGATAAATTACCTACATTTTTAAATGTTAGATCCCTGGTTTGATATCATAATCTTTTTTATTTATTTATTATGTATACAATATTCTGTCTGCCATGTATGCCTGCAGGCC